>CAEGAG010084593.1:0-74753 GCA_903067065.1 Brachyrhaphis terrabensis | reverse complement strand
TGCAATCATTTGAATCAGCTGCTCTGGAATAGAGGTACATCTAAAACATGCAGAGCAGGGGGCCCTGAGGACTGGAATTGGGAAGCACTGAGCTAAATAAGGCATAATACTGTACATGCAATGTACAGCGTGCTTAGAAACGTTGGACTGAGAAGTGGTTCCTATGATAAGCTCTGCAAACTCATAGTTCCACCAGATGTTTGGTAATTGAGGCTGCCGCTAGTCTGGTGGAGTTGAGTGGGGAAGGCAGGGAGGGGTGCTCTGTGGGAGTGTAACTTGACTTGGGACTGGAGCGCCAAGTTCTCTAAGTATGGGTAAATAGGTGGCTCTGAGTAAGTGTTTAGGCACCCTGAATGGCTGCCATGGGAAAATCAAGAATATTTCAAAAATGCATGAAAGAATCAAAGCAAAACTCCGAGTACGTTTTTGATGAAGGAATAACACTATAACATGTTTTGAAGCTAAAGAAAAGTTGATTTTGCTACTAATAAAACCCCTGGTGGAACTGCACGTCTGCTGAGCTCATCAGGTACTTCTATAACTACTAAAAAAGGCTGAAAATGGCATCTTCTGTTGAAAAGGGAGTGTCGGGAAGAGCAGGAGCTTCTTAAAGAGACAAAGGCCAATTTAAAGGCATCTAATGGTTAAATTAAATTTCTTCCAAGTTATATTTGATACAGTACTTTTTATAACTAAAGGTAACATAGAGTCTTGATTGTGTTATAAAATGGCAGTATATACCTTGAAAATACACAATAACCCCTCTTTATGACAAAAATTGTTCTATTACCGCTAAAGTATAATAAATTGACTACTATTGGTATAGCAATGATATCCATTATATTTACTGACTGTTTTTTGCAAACACAAATATTTTTGTACAACAAAATTTTTCATTGACATAAGCGAGGGGAAAGTGGAGAACCTTCTTTGTGTCACCTAATAGTGTGCAACAACAGGTAGGAAGAAGGTGCACTGAGTCATTCTATACATTCTATACTCCACAAAGCCTCAGGTGCAATTAAGTAAGACTGGTAGTATAATGGTGTGGGAGATATTTACTCTACTCTTAGTTCCAAGTAAAAATCTTCTGCTGCAGCTACGTGCTTCAAATTAGCACATAATGTATCTTCACCTGATCATAGAAGATGCCCATATTTCTATTATCATATTGTGTGACATTCTAATGGCTATTTCAAGTAGGATAGTGAACTATGCCATACTGGTGAAATCAGGACATTGTATCCAAATGCCTCCACATCTCATTGTCACTGAATTCAATTACTTCCATGGTCAAATACATATAAATCTAACACACAGGCATGCACACTGCTTCTACAAATATTTGTGGAAGAATGAGTTACTCTCTGGATCTCTAATACCAGCATGATAGGACACTACCTGTGCAATATGTCCAATCATTAAATTGCCTCAATCCAAATACTTTCAGTCACAAAGTAGTTGGCCACAAAATCACAGAGCTGGTCTATCGGATTCTGTGGCCTGTAAATTAGCTCAAGAGCAGTGTGTAGAGACCTTCATGGGAAGGGTTTCCCTCGCTGAATAATTGCATCCAAGCTTTGCATCTCCAAGTGCAATGCACAGTGCCATATGTAGTGGTGTAAAGCTTGCTGGACACTAGAACAGTGGAGATGTGCTCTTTTGAGTGGCACATCATGCCTGTCTATGTTGGAATCTAATGCATGGTTTAAAGTTTTGGCACTTGCCTGACTGAATTTTGTATTGTATTAAGATTCATACAGATTGATTACAGTGTGTATGTTTTGTGTTATGTAAACACTAGATTTAATATAATTGTTTTTCCAGATCTACATTTCTACATTGCTTCTGTATTTTTAAGTTGCATTTTTTAATTCCTGACAACTGAATACAAAGTATTACTATGAACTTGGTGAGTTCGTAGTAATACTATGAACTCGAGGTACCACAAATAATGAAGAAAAACTGTAGAACAAGGGACTCTGCTTTTGTGCTGTGTAAAAAAAGCAGCTGAATTTACAGATCTGAAACTCTCAGATGTGTAAACTGGGAAACGTATACTAAATATATATTCTTTACACCACCTTTATTTCTAAAGGTTCCAAGAAATGACACTGTTTGTACAGTACCTGGCATTTTAGGTGAAGTTTACAGAGAACAGATCAAGCTCAACAAAAAGATAATCTGTTTGTAGGTCAAATGGATTCGTGTGCACTCAGTCAGAAACTAAAATCCAAAATACTGCTGAGTAACATTTTAAAATTGTGATGTGGCCTGTCAGACAAATCATGTCAATTAAATCAATTTAAAAACCATGCATTTTTATGTAATATTAGAGGTTTGTTGAGCAAATCTGTCTATTCCACATTCTCTTGTTTTCATTTATTTTCTAGATGTGAAAAATGTTCAAAGCACATTTCATACTTTTACAGATAATTCAAAACTGCACTGGAATTGTATGAAAAATACCCTTAGCACCTTCACATACCAAGACATTTTGAGAAATTTCATGCTCCCGACTTTATGGGAAGAGTTTGGTGATGGCCTGTCATATCCCAACATGACTGCACGTCAGTGCACCAAACAACATACATAAAGATATGATGGCTAAATTTGGTGTAGTAGTATTTGACTGTCCTCGAGCCAATGGATTATCGTTGGGTTGAATTAGAATTGATCCCATGAGCCAGACCTTCCCATCCAACATCAGTGTCTGACCTCACAAATGTGTTATGGAAACACTGTCGAAATCTTTTCTAAACACACTCCTAAACCAAGTGGAAAGTTAATGAAAGAAGAGATTAAGCTGTTTTACCTGCTATATGTGTTGTGTTTATCATTTTATCATGTTGAAAACTATAGGGTAAAGGCAAGTTACCAAATATTTTTGGTCATGTGATATATACATAGCTAGGTGTACTTTCACATTTAAGGTTTACACATTTATTCCAGCTTATGCAATTCAGTGCTAGGCTGGATATGTCTCCATGATCCTATGTTAAATAACCAAACCCATATAAAAGGGATCCATTTATAATAAAGCCGTTCTACAAACAAAAATAATAAAGGCCTACTGAGCAAAGAGGTACGGAAAGCTTGAGTGAGTTTTCTCTAATTAAATTCTCCTTCATCAGGCACTCGTTGGTGCACAAGCATTAATACTTTTGACCTCGTGCAGTTAGAACACTAACATGCCTCAGGATGGAAAAAAAGAAAAGGGAAATGCGAGAGAAAAACATGAGGGAATATCTTATTAGGGAAGTCAGGCATGTTTTGCCCCTCGTTTCTTGATGGCTGCTCTTGGTGTCGCGACCTGCTGGCGTCTAGCTAATACGACAGTGTACGCCATGCCATTGTTCTCAATCAATAACTAATTATCAAAGAACTGGCTCTGACTGGTATTGTCCCCATTGCTCGGAGCCCCCTTATTGTGGGCTGAAAGACAGAAAGGGGGGAAATAAAGGGGAAAGGAGGGTGGCTTTTGGCTGCACAGTAATGCTGCCGCCACAACATCCTTGCAAGCCTTTCAAGATATGCTGTGCCGTCAGCTTGCATTACCATTACCTACTAATTGATATGAATTAAAACAGAAGAATTATTGTTGCTGCTGAATGTCATAACGAAATCCTCAAAGTAATCATGGGGTACAAAAAGAGAACGGCGAACAAACAGACCAAATAAGAAAAGACAAATTAAGCAGACTCCTGCTAGGGACTTTTCAAATGAGGCTTTTGACAAAGGAGGAGCAAAATAAGACTGCAACCAATCTGCATCTTTCATTATTTCAATCTTGTCTGCAAGTATGAACCGTAATTTTAACCAAACCGGACTAATTCATCTCATTTAAAAAAAAAAAAAAAAAAAAAAAAAAGCATTTTAAAGTTGTATTCTAGCAACCATCATATTCAAAAGGAGCACTCTCATCACTAACACAATGTCGCTTTATCACCTTCCCATTGTTAGATGTTTTTTTTTTATAAATGAGCTGACAGAAATAGAGGAACCCAGCAATTCATGGTTGGCAGCACAGGCTGGATTGTGTGCTGGTGCCTGTCTGTCTCTGGGTTTCCCAGCAGAGTGGCAAGTCCTGTCATCCCACGTGGCAGCACAGTTCACTACTCCCGCAATCCCATTCGTGCGACCGGCACCAGGACTGGGGGGTTGGAGCCCCGAGGAACCCGCAGGGGTGGCTGGTGCCTCAGTGGCAGGCAGGGGTCAGGCTGGTAAAAAAGTGCTGCCCTCAGGACAACGAGTCTAATCCCACAGCAAGAGCAAGGCAGCTGGAGCAGCCCATCCGCTCAGGCTGGATAATGATATCACTTGCAGTGGATCTGATGTCTGACCTCATTATGGAGTTTAATTGTGTCGCTTGCAGAGTTTCTGTTCTTCAGTTCTACAGCCTCTGTTATGACTATGCAAAAGAATTTTTGGCCTGCCATCAAAATGAATTTCTATTAATATTTTTTTCTGTAATCTATATGTATACAAGTTTAAAAATTATTATTTTTTTGGTAAGTTCAAATATTAATTTAATGAGGGTTTTACAAGATTTTGTGATCTTATTGATATGCACAAAAAATCCATTAAAATTAAACTTTTTAATATTATTGAATTACTATTTGCAGCTCAATTGTTGAAGAACTTACTAACGCAGGCATATTTTGGGACGACAGGTGGTTGTTGGTTGAAGAGAAAACATTAAAGCAGAAGTTCATTAACACCTTATAAATATACCTGGTCCTAATCACATTGTTAGGTTTATCAAAGATAACTCACTGCAAAGCAAACGATAATACTGTCGTTCACACTTTTAATTAGACTTGGTATTGACTTAAAAAGTTTACATTATTCAGTCATACATTAAAATAAAAATACTAGGATAGCACTACAAAAATATTTCTCAGATTATATTATTGATGGGATGGTTTTAGAGTAAAAGTAACATTTTTATTTTATTGTAAAACGTACTGACTACAGTCCATACAAACATTAAATAAAAATAGTAATTTTTAACATTTAGTGTCAGAAAGGGATAAATGGTTAAAAAAATGCAAGGTTTTTAGACCTAAAATGAAGCAAAAAAACAAACTTTTATTCCAGGATTTCTTTTACTTTTTCTATTTCAAAGACCTATGTTGAAATTGAGTTCTGTTTCAGGTAAATGATTACTTTTATAGGATTTCTGCCCCTAGAATAATTTAGACTTGTTAAATCAAGAAAGAATTATCCAGCATTACATCCAGTGTCTTTAAGCACAATATATGAAGAGTAATACCATATTTGTTATTTAAAAGAAAATAAAAAAAATAGTACCTTCTGTGCTATATTTGGCATTATTACCAGTCCGAGGTTAACATATTAACAGTTTAATACCCCAAAAATACCTGATTATGTTGAGGCCAAAAAATGTGAAATATTCTGTTTTTATTTTTGACTTTGTATAATTTCTTCTAATGACTAATTACTATAAGTTGAATTACTATAAGTTGCCCTATCTTGAAAACAGTGCAAAAACTAAAATGTGGTACAATGACCATAATTTTCAGTTACAACTTTTATGCTTCCTTGGCAATATCTAATCAATATCTCACGCAGTGGATCGATTCACGGTTGTGGTGGAATTCTAATTCAAGAAATATGTTGCTGTATTCTGACAGATTTTTTCTGACGTGATATGTAAATCTACAAGCTCTAGAAAACGTTAAGCACCAAAACATTAGGTCTCCATGAATATATTTCATCTTTGTTAGCACAAGCTGTTTTGATGCATGCATCAAGAAAGACTGCCCTTGCCCTGACTTGTTATGAGCGGTGCAGCCTCGGAGCCAGCCGTAACCTGCCCTCCACCGTGAAGGAAGCAAGTCTCTTTCTTTGCCTCGATAACACGTGAAAACATGAATAATGAAAACAGACAGAAATGTGGTGTAAATAGGAAACTGCAGATAGCTGCCTCGCTATCGCCAACCTTCTCCCTCCCACACAGCTCAAGAGGTAGTCACCTTAGCTTCCTTCTCTGTGGCTAAGCTATAGGAAGAGAGAACGTACCGCTGGGTTCGTGGGTAACGGGCCACCACTGTTAATGGGGTTGCTCTTTGAAAACATCACTACACAAGTAAACAGGGCACTCTGCTGTGAATTAAGTGCAGCGAAAGTTTGAGCAAAAGTAACACGGTGGTTAAAGGTTACAGGCATAAGGTCTTTTTTGTGTAAACAGCAGCCGGTGCACAGGTTCACTGAAAAAGATGCTGTGTTGTATTGAAAACGCCTCATTACTCCCCTTCACATTTTCTTTGCCTTATATAGTGTAGCTATGTGCCCTTGAAAAAGAAACGCCAATTAATTCTTTGCGTTGCGCGTGCAAATAGATTTTTCAATATTCTCATCATAAAAGAGCAATTATAAATCCATGATTCATATGCACAGTCTATTTGAAGCAGCTAGCTGTGTCCATTGTCAGTCGTCAGCAAAGAGGATAAACCATGAAAAGACCTAATCCTGCTACGAGCAGCAGGCTTTAATGAGCAGCCTGTCTCAGGCAGACCCATGCGATACCCTGGCTGAGGCCAGACCCATGCAACGTAGAGGTCAGTTCCTAATGGAGGGCTCTGTGGCTTCCCCTCTGGAGAAAGGTGGAACCCACTTGCGTTGACCTGTTAAGTCAAGTTGCTCTTCTCTGACCCTCCAAAAAGATGCCTGGATGTGGGAGACTGACAAGAAAAAAACTACGGCACAAACGGCCATGCCGCCTGCAGGCAATGAGGCTCACAAGAAAATGAAAGGAGGTAAAAGAAAATGCCAGCTCAGAACAGGAGACTGGGGCCTGTGAAAGATGTAAATTCAAAGCAAAAGGAGCAGAACTTTAACCTATTGGCTATTATGCACCAAGTGAAACAGAGCTGCCGCTTGGAATTAAGGGACAATGTGGAGTTCAGGCCAGGGGCATTTAACCAATGGACATGTAGTGTATCAGATCCCAATCTTAATGACATCAGTGACCGAAGCTTTGCAGAAACTCTGATCTCTGCTGGCATAAAGAAAGGGTCACGGCCAGAGGGGATTAGTGATATATATGGAATAAGTGGAAAAAAAGAAAACATAGAAAAGAAAGCATAATGAAAAGTGGTTATGAGAAACCAGGGGGATATTATTACTGGACTACCGCAAGATGCAGAAGGGAAGGAAAGAGCCGTGCAAATAGTCATGGGATTGCAAAGTCAATAATACGTGCAATCTTCACAGACAGAAAGCTATAATCAACAAGAATCTATATTGAGGGTGAATGCCAGAGTTTTTCAAATGTCACCAGAGTGTGTTTGCAGAAGGGCAGAAATGACATATGAAAAGCAGGAAGGTGAGACACAGGGACAGAAGGCGCGAGAGACAGACGGCAGGACACAGAAACCAAGGCAAAATGTGTCACTGCTCCAAGATCATGCCCTGCCTCGGCCTCTCCCTCTTGATGAACCGAAAAGGGTCTGCATTTCTACCACTGGAAATTCATCAGTTAACAAGACAGCAGCTACATTGAACGTCTGAACTGAAGAAAAAAAAAAAAAAAAAAAAAAAAAGAATTGTGAAGATACTTTCAACTGGCTCTTTCAGCAATGATAAAATTGCAATATTCTTGGTGCAGTGCTACAAAGTACAATACCAGGAAGAAAGCAGCATCTGAAAACTGGGTGATTGGGGAGGAAGCGAGGTTGTTGTGAATATAAGCACTTAAGGTTGAGTCATTTGAGGGATATAGATATTTTCCATTTTCAACTCCGACAAAAATGCAATGAAATAGGGGGACTATTTTCCCCTTTTCGATTTCAGTCTCATAAATCCTTTTCAAGCACAATTCCCATTCTTCTTTTGAGGTCTTTTAAGTCATTATAAATGTTTTCTCTTTCCCTCTCTTTTCTGTCTGTCGCTCTCCTTCCCTGTCCCCAGCTTTAGTCTTTCTTGAATAAAATAAGTGGAGATTTGCTGGAAATCAACGGCTTTTGTGTGTGGCTGCAGGAGCATGGTGAAATGTTTGGACACTAATACCCATTCATTTCGGTAGTGCCATAAATAAAAGCTGCCAGCTATGCGGCTGCCGTGAAGTGGTATTCTTTGGTGCCCAGCGGGATGTCCTGTTCACATTAGCACAGCAGGGAAAACTGGCCGGAACAGCCAGACAACTAAATCAAGACATTGTCAACTTCTGACAAAATTGCTAAGGGGAAAGCTGGTTTTAAGAGTGGTTGTGCATGAATGCTTGTATGCATGTTGGTGTGTGAGTGTGTATTTATTTATGTAACACACAAACGTAGATGACTGGTAGCGCAAAAGAATGATAAAAACAGAAGGCACAAGAGGGGGTACGGATAGATTTTTTCCAAACTTTTGGAATATTATACCACATAATTTCCACATAAGTGTTGGTGGACTGAAGACAAGAGAATTTAGCTTAAGAAATTAAGTCTAAACGACCACAAAGACTCATCTCCTGGTGTGATTTTCTCCCTAGAATCCATTTGAGAGTGCTTATCAAAATCAATTTTCCAATATGTGCCTTGCAGAGGAATTCAAACTTGTTTCTATGTTCATCAAATTATAACAACAAACTTTATGTATTTATTTGGTATTTATGTGACAGATCAACACAAAGTAGTGCAGATTTGTGAAATGCAAGGCAAATTCCATACAGTTTTTTATTTTTTTTGCAAATAAAAAGTGTGCCCTGCATTTATACTCAGACCCCTTTACTATTAGGCTCCAAAGTAAAGTCCAATGCCACCAGCACCTGTCAATACATTATACCTGTGTTTAAGTCATTCTCAGTATTAATACATCTGTTCTGTGAAAGCTTCAAAGGTTTGTTAGAAACCATTAGTGAACAAGCATGAAGTTCAAGGGACAGAGCAAGCATATCAAGGATGCCACTGTGAGAGGAGTTCAAAGCAGTTTTAGGTTATAAAACAATATTCTAACATTTAAATGTCCCAAAGACCATGGTTTGATCCATCTTCTGTAAACAAACATAGAAGACAGGCTATGCTTTGGGCCTACATACAAACCACTGTGTCACAGAAAATATAGAGGTTGCAACATTATGCTAAGGGAATGCTTTCTTTACTTGAAGGGCTACCTTAAAGCAGGATAACAATCCCAAACAATCCAAAAAAAATAAACAGTTGAATGGTTTAGATCTTATTTGTGCATTAGAAAAGACAAGAAAAGTCCTAATCCAAGTCATATCAAAATTGTGCAACAAGTCTCTAAAATTGATGTTAAGTAAGGTTCCCCATATGTTTTAGCTGAACCTGTGCCAGTTTGGAAAAAAGAGCGCGCAAAAATATTAATGTTGTTAAAAAACATGGAGACTTACCCCGAAGATTTGTAGCTGCAAATATTCGAATATACTTCAAACTATGCTTATTTACTGCCTTTAATGTTTATTTTACCTGGTACAATATTTGATCACTGACTTTATGCTCAGGATAAATAGTTAAATACATATCTTAGTTTTCATATTTTATTTGAAAAAAACAATGAAAATCACATATATGTCTATTTCACAACTATGTTGTCCTTTGTCAATCATATAAGTATGCATGTTTTTGCAAAGCACTGCATATAGAGATATTGCACAAGTTCTTAAAGTGAAATTATGGCAAAAAAAGTCCAGAGGCTAAAGTATACTTTAAATGTTCAATTTATGTTTTAATACGCTTGAAACCATTAACCTTTATAAAATCAGGATACTAACTTTCTGATGAAAGTGGTAGCTTGTTAAGACCCCCAATAAAACATATTGCAAAAGTAATCTATTTACAAATAATTGCTATTCCTAAAAACAAAGAAAAAGAAAGCATTCATGTGGTAGAAAAAGTCATAATGTGTGCTCAGTTAAACCCACTCCCTGCATAGAGTTACATTTGCAGGTGGTCAATTGCATAGTCTCCACAGAGGTTAACTCTTAGTGAGTGCTAAAAGCTGAAGGTTTGAAATGGAGTCCTATTATCAGTCGAGGCCTTAATGCCAACAAGGCTCAGACAATGACAACCTTGACCTCAGTTAAGTACACAGCACAGCAAGAACTCTCGGATATGCTGCCCAGAACAATGTAAGGGGAGAGGAGTAGTGCTGAGCTAGGGCCACAGCTGGGCCATGCCATGCCTGTGGGCCTGCCATTTTGATTAGGGGTAAGTACGCCTTTTATCATAGTTAGACTGAAAAGGAGGGGAACACAGAAAGGGTGGAGTTCTATTCATATCTCTGTTCTTAATAAACCCTGCTTGACAACGAAGTGGTTCAGCACCTCTCTGCAATTGGGAAATGAACCGTTACAGTGCATGTCAGGGGTCTGACATCCACTCCAGACTCTATATGAAGTTTGGCAATGCCACCCTGAGGTTGCAGAACACTACCCCTTCTTTTGGTGTTCTGTGGATTGAAGATGAGAACAGTGCTGCTGCTGCAGCCTCGAAGTTAGAGCCTTTGCTGTAGGGTTCAGTGGACCTTGCGAAAACACCACTGAATCTGTCGCCATCGTCATCTCCTGGGAAAAAGCTGGCCGGCCACTTCTGAAGCTCCAGTGACTCGGGGCTTGAACCCTGCTGCTCTTCATTCCCTACCCTATGCTGCCACTGGGAATCCGTGACCTCAAGTTCATCAGAAATCACACAGTTTCCAAAAGCAAAGCTGGCTCTCTCATGTTTTTAAGCTGTGCTGTGCTCTCCACCGGATCTGTGCAAACTACTCTTTCGTTATCTATTGTTGGAGACACAGACATTTTGTATGGAATTATTTTTTAAAAACCATTTACATCACTTTTAAACACATCTAAGTAACCCAGTCAAAAATGTAGCAAAAAATTTGAAAAGATTTGATAATATTGTAATAGCTTTCTTACTGCAACCAAGCCCAGATGGCTCTTAATTGGTTGGCAAAGGAAGCAAAAGGTCTTTTTTTTAGGCATGAGTGAGTGTGTGATTGTTGCTGCAGAGCTGCTGCTGTGAAAGGCTGGCTGCATGTTATGGAGATGGAACAGTGAGAGCACAGGTCACCACCAGCACTGCACGTAGGGAAACGTCGGGGGTGTGCAATGTGTGTTTGTTGGGAGGATGTGCTAAATGAAAAAAATTTTCAAATGGGGTAAAGAGGATACAGTTAGGCAGTAAAGAGGATACAGTGAGTCAGTTAACTATGAATGAATAAAAAATAATGACCACCTGCTTTACAAAATAAGTGTAATGGCATACTAATGTTATTTGTTTCTCTAGACATGAGGTTTTGGAAAGAAAAAACGTAACTTTTACAAAGGAATGTGGTTAAAATGAAAATTCTCTATGTTCACTGAAATGTTTAGAGGTAATTTTCCATTGTCATGTGAAGCTTTACATACCATCTGATGTTTTCAAATTTTGCCATATGACATATGAAATGTATTTATTGAGTTTTATGATATACACAAATTTATATGTAATTGTGACGCTAGGGCAAAATTTAGCCAGAATCAAAAAGTCAAAACTGTTTAAATATGCATTTAAAAATCCAGTCTAACCAATTGCCTTCTAAAGTTGGCTCACTTGTAAATTAATTCCACATGTATCTTGGTTTAGGTAGAACTGTTCTGTGAAGTCCTGTGATGCCTGTTTAGCATAATAAAAAAAGGGGAAAAAATCAGACAGTTCAGGGTTAATGTTGCACAGGAGTTTAAAGCACATAATAAAACAATATTCCAAGCACTTAGCATCCCACAGAGGACTGTTCCAATTCATCATTTGAAAATAGACAGAACATGAGCCAACTACAAACCTAGTGAGACATGGGAGCCCACCTGAACTAAAAAGGTCTAGAAAGGAAAGGGTTTAGAATTTTAAATCTGGAAAAGCTCAAGAGATCAACATCTCAGATGAGAAAATATTTTGGCATGATGCATTAAACACTGAAATTGTAAACTGGCAAAATATTAAAACAATCCAATGTAATAGTATTTTTTATTATCATGAGCTATATGATATGAGGAAAGCAAGCAACAATACTGATGAATGTATTGTTCATCAGTACCAGTCCTGTCATTATCGTATGATAATGACAGGACAGTACGCATATTGCGTACAGTGTTAGCGTCGCAACTATAAATGCGCAATATATTGTGCAGCTTTTGGGTACCATAGCAAAATTCCTAAAGAGTACAGCAAATTAAATATTTTACCCTTCCTAAAAACATAGCATGCTTTAACTCAACAACACTTATCTTGATAATAATAACACAGCATAAGTCTTTTTACTAAAAGAAAAAAAAACAACAACATATATTTAGGTTGCAATCTATACATAGGGGGTAGGAACCACTGCAAAGATGAGGATCTAACACTTGTGCAACACCTTCTGACTAGATGTCTTTATGAGCAGGAGACAAAATTAAGTCGTGTCAAAATGTCAGGCCAAGGGAGAGGTTGAGGTAGACATCAAATCAACAGCAGTCCGATACAGGATCCCATTATCAGTGACACTACATGGGTGCCCCCCAGCCAAAAGTCCCCTGCACCCGAGAAGTTAAGGTGTTGCTTGATTCATTAGTGCCCGTGTCTGAGCCGAGGTGACGGCTCCCTCATCGTCCAAAGAGGGGTGAGAACTGGAATGTCTTTTCTTTCTGTCAACACTGTGTCACTTTAATTTCTTTCTCTGACGCCCGGCCCTGACACATGGAAAGGTTTGACCGAGCACCATAGCAAAGGATCATAGGAGAGTCCTATTTAAAGGGAGTGGTTGACACTGTTGACATTTCATTCTTGCTCTACCTTCTGGCATCACCTTTTCTTGTAAAAAGAACAACACTGCATTAAAGGATTTGTTCTTTGAAATATCTGATAATGGCAATAATTATTATTTTAGATAAACTGACTAGATAGTATCTTGTGCTTTTCTGAATGTGATCACAGATGGTTGGGGGGAATATATTAAAATATTTGCAATAATTCAAATTAAAGATGTAATCTCAGGGACAAAGGACAAAAGATTTATCCAGGAAATATACGTATACACATATATATACCAAACTTGCAACTTAATACAATTGTACAAAAGAGCATATTGTAATACCCATTATTGTCTAGCATTTGTGTTGAAGTATTTACAGTATGAAATCACCCATAACACATAATAGCTGTCAATGGATGCACAGTGCTAATAATGTAATGTGCCCCTCCCTAAGGGAGCTGATCTCCTCATCTGGGTCACAGTGAGTATTAAAAGGGTTAAGGGTGCACAGTAAATTTATTGTGGGTCTTCCAGCACCAATGTGCTGGAGCACTAATGGATGACCTTGGGGTTTGGCTGTTCCAGACTTGAGGAGATCATGTCTCACCACCTCCCTACCAATAGGATGACCCTGGCTCCTCTCTGCCCCCAGCCTCAACCTTTAACTCGATGATCTTTGACCAAATTATTAAGCAGACACCTGCTTTCCGGTCTATGCTGAGTGAGAGGAGAAGTCACTCTAAGTTACTATAATTTAATGTAGACATGTGAATCAACAGTATAAATTTCATCCCGTAAGTCGGACTTTCAATGGTTTAAACTAAAGAGGATATTGTTGAAACTTTGCTTTTGTAATCTATTTAGGATCTATTTTGAATATAACATTACCATTTGTTGTCATAAAATACTGTTGATTTATTGCAACATTAGGACCGCACAATGCTGCATATAATTTATAAAGACAGGTCCCCAAATGAGGGGACAAGTATTTGCAGGAGATAAAGTCGAGCCCTGCAGCTAATGACTTCAGTGAAATTGCTTCTTGTTACTGAAATGCATGTACCTTTCAGGTAAAGTTCCACAAAGCAACCATATATACAATGCTGTGACCTACTGTTCATTTCTTTTTATAACAAATTAACTCAATTCAGTAGCCTTTGAGGTTAGTCTATAAAATCAATTTAAGGGTTCCTTAACACTGTCCAAATTCTATACTTTGTTAGGTTAAAATTTCCAGGGTTCTCGATCATCTATTGCCTTGTTTTGCTAAGATAATTCAGAATGCCTAAATTTAATATGCATTATCCAAACACCACAATTTGTGAAAAATGACACAGAGAGAGGAAGAAATAAAAGACACACAAAAGTAAGAAAAGAAGAAATTAAAAAAGAAGAAATAGATAGACAGATGGGTGAAAGGGTGGGTAATGACAACAATTATGGAGGGATGCGTGGGTGTGTGTGTGGATGGATGGATACAAGTTTTAAGGAATGAGTAAAAAAGTATGGAAACAAACAATTTTTTTTGTTCTCTATTTTATTGACATAATTATTCCAAAATAAATACACATGGCTTTCCAGACAGTTTGATCCCTGTTCATGATTAGCACAAAATAAAAGTAAAAGAGTGTTGTTCTTTTTTTTTTCTTTTTTGCCTCCTTGGATGGAAAATGAAACAAATGAACTATCCATTCTATGCACATATTAACCCCTCAAAAAGAAGAAGGAGAAGACCATTTTACTATTGTACCAAGTCTAACTAATGGACTTCATCTTGTCAAGGGCACTGAGGCACAGAGAGTTGCCCCAAAGACTTCTTTGGACCTCAGGGATTAGTATGTGTCAAATTTGAGGGGGAAAATGGGAAAGAGAGGAAAAAATGCTGCCATTAAGGTATAGCTTGGAAATGACTCTGACCCAGTGCTGCCATCTTGCATTGTCACACCATCTGCACAAATGTGAACTTTGCCTTTAAATCCTGGCTTCTCAATTAACATGTCCAGCTGGGTGGAGAATTCCGTCAGCTCCCTAATATCATTACTGCCACAGCAGACTGTGATATAAATATTAAAAAAGTGCCCAGAGCTCTTCCCTTGCTATAGGACAGCTTCAGATTCTTAAGTTATAATAAAGTTGAGCCACACAGCAGGGCAACTGTGGAGCAGGGGGGCTTATTAGGGCTCCTGTGGACTGTAGGACAGAAAGGATAATGTTTTTTGTGCCATCTTTCTTTGTTTTTGTCGTTTTTACTGATGGGAGCATCTTAGATACCTATCTGGTAAAACAACACATCCTGCAAAGCTCAACAATGGCAAAGACTCAAGCTTCTTTGAGATATTCTTGTGGTCACAGACAAAGAGCGTTTACAAAGCATCAGGTTTTCTTCCAAAACGCAAGCTGTGTGGTCTTTGTGATAGCCCATTACAGCTTGAAGGACTCTTACTTTAGGCTGTATGTCTGCATGTATCTCTGTGTGTTTGCTTGTATGGATAACTGTACTCTCCAGAAAGGGAGATCTTAAGAGGAAGTCTTTGAATGTAGGACATTGGCGCAGTAGCGGTTAATCTTCCCCCACGGCTTTACAGACGGCTGTGGATTTAGGAAGCTGGCATCATAACTGACCGGTGCTGTTTGATTAGATAACAGAGGATCTACTGCAGGCATCAGTGGTCCACCATGCTGAAATGAAACAGTGTGCTCTCTACCGGCTCTGCTTAGAACACGATGGGGATAATTCTTTGACAGTCAGAAGGCATGAGCTGCCAAGCAACATTCACCACAGATATGCTGCAATCTCTGCAATGCTACGGACAGCACCAGCTTGTACCAGATGTTGGGAATTGGCTGTCACTTTGGCCGTCACGGCTTGAGTCCTGCAGATCTACTTGAGACACGCATGCAAGATAGCAACTGGGCAAAAAAGAAAGGGGAATTATAGTAAATACTGCATTATAACAAATAATTTTGCCCATAAGAGATTCTAGAGATATAATAACATACAGCAAAAATACTGTTGTTATTCAGTATCACAGCAGGAATGCCAAAATTGAAGAAAAAAAATAAATAAATTCTATTTAACAGAGAAAAATAAAAACTGCTTAAGTAATTTAACATATTTATTATTACTAAAGGTGTTGCTATGAATCAAACTCATTAGATAAGATGAGAAATTTTAGCAATAAAATAGCAAAACCTAAATATTGCCAACAACTCGAAGGGGTACTGCTGTGTTACTTGATACTGCTTATGTCTAAAAATCTATGATATCTCAGTAAAGAAGATACATAGTGTAATGATTTTGCAATTTTGAAACAGGATTTTTAAAAGTTTATGATACGATGATAATAGCATCCCAAACCTTAATACTAATACCTAAAAAAACAAATAACATTATGTGACAGAAATTTGTAACTTCTGCAGACCCAAATATAACATCATCATGCAAAGGAATCACTGGTGTTCCTTTTCCATTTTTATCCCATACAAATCCAGAAGATAAAAAAAAGAAAAATGTTTGCCAACCTTACCTTTAAACCATTGCCAAGTGTGGAAGATGGATTTAATTTAAGGGATTACCAGATTGTTCTGAAAAGGTTTTTCTGTGTTCCTCTCCACTTAGAGTGGATTTATTCTTGAAGTTTATAAAAAAGTGAAATACCTCGGTCATTTTATTACTGATCAAATCCACTCATCCATTAACTATCCCTACTTCTCCTCGTAGGGTTGCTGGTATCTATCTCCAGCAGTCACTGGGCGAGCGGTGGGGTACAACGCTCTGTGCCGTTAGTCGTGATTTCAATTCAACTACCTTCTTGTCGTAGCACCCCTTTAATCAGGAGTTATGATTGCTATTGGAACAATGTTAAAACTTCTCTCCATGAATCGCATTAACTCACGACAGCCCTCAAAATCAACCATACATATTGCCATCATATCTTTTTCATGCTGCAATTTTTCTGCGTCATGTCCTCCACTTTTCTGTCATCACATCTTCGCCTTCGCAGCACATCAATAATTTTTGGTAAAGAAGCTATTAAGCTGAAACTTAAGGAGCTTGTCAAGTGTTTATATTTCAAAACAGGACTGCAAAAGTTAATTTTGCATCCCACGTTAAACTCCTTTTTGACTGTTTCTCTTTCCTATTTTGGGATACTTCCGTCATCTTTATTTCTATATCTGGTTCCAAAGGCTTAAATATGACCAACAGTGCCCTCTTCTGGATGGCAGCCACACTTCAACAATGAAAGCAGGTCTTAGCATGGGACTCAAACTCGTTTTCATTTTGCACCATATAAAGATCATGAATGTCCTCAAAGGGCCAGATGTTCCAGAATGTATTGATAAAATCCAAATATTCAAATTAAAATATGAATAAATAGCTGTCTCTGCATTTGTTGAGTACATCTTTTCACATTCACAAATGTGAGGGACCAGATGGATGGGCCTATAAGTGGATCAGTAACGGCTCAGAACTCCACTTCAAGTCAGATGCCATCTAGGTAAAAGTGGGGTACTGGTATGGGCTGGTATTATGAAAGATGAGCAGGACGGAACTTTTCAGGTTGAATATGGGCTCAAAATTAACTCCAAAACCTACTGCTAGTTTTTAGAAGATACTTTCTTCAAGTAATGGTATAGGAAGAGGACTGGATGTTCAAAAAGACAATGATTTTTATGCAAATTAATGCTTGATTACATACATTCAAGTATTCTTCTGTGTAGCTAGCCAGTAAAGGTGTTAAAAATGAAAAACATATGACATGACCCCTTCCTCACCTGATCTGAAGGCTTATCACCGTTATTGAAAAGAAGAGTGGCTGCATTGGTCACAGACTTTTTTTACGGTTGTTGGAATGTCCATAAGTTTATCTGAAAGTTTTGAGTTGCTTCTTATTCTCACTTGTTGAGGTTTATTAACATTTTGGTTTATCCAAGAGCATCGTAGTTGGTGATTAATGAAAACATTCCTCAAAAATAAGAACTGTCTAATAATTTTGTGCACAGTATAATGTATGTGTAGCCATGGACTCAAGTCTGTTAATGACACTTAATTGTTTGATTGAATGACCTGAACACAGGCAGTCAATTCCTGACCTGTTTCTTAAATGCAGATCAAATAACACAATGTCTTGAGGAATTAGTATGCATTATGGAGATTTATTAGCTTCAAAAATATATTTTTATATAATAGTTAAAACAATATTTAGCTCTAGTTCTTTAAAGGCTTGTAAGGCCCACAGAAAAACTGAGTGATAAAGCTCAACCCTTGGCTGTACTGTGGTGGAGGGCCTTTGTTCCCTTGAACAAAATACACTCTGAGTACATGTGGGTGGATGTCACTTCAGATACAGATGCATTTGGGGTCTGCATGGGGGGATAATGTGCAACAATGATATCTTTGATCATTGTTAGAACTCCCCAACACAGGAACTGTGTCGAGTATGGTTATCATCAACCTATTTCTATTCCCCAAGCACAAATCATTTCATGGCTCCTTCATCCCATGTGCCAGAACTGGGTTTCAAAAGCAATTTCAGCTGAAAAATAAGGTGCTTTTCTTCAATTTTAAAGCCATTTGTATCAGGGTTGGTGTTGTTTACCTTGCTAGTACATTGGTATTTACATACCTCTTTAAAGGAAAAAAATGGCTTTGTATGATTTATGGACTGCGGCAAGAGCACAATTTTCTGTGTCGTACACCTAATCTGAGAGGGTGTGGAGAAAGGTCACATTGGCCATACAAATACTAAGGCTCTTCCAAAGAGAGGGGGTGGATATTCATTTTCTTTAAAAAAATGTCAGTTAGGTCTGATTTATGATATGCAGAGCAAACAGTCTCAACTGAACCTTTAGTTTCAACCTTATGTCTGGACAGATGAAACAGACAAATTACGTAATAATAATAATAATAATTTAGCTCAAACTGCTGTCTTTGATAACACAAGAAACTTTGGTCAGAATGATGCATGCTGTAAGTTTGTCTTTTTTTAGAACTTTTTGCAGACAATAATTACAGACAAGAACAAACAATAAACACTGTGATATGCTGTCAGGTGTTAGGATCAATGCCATGTTTCAGAGTAGTAACCTTTAGCCTCCCCTTGACTTCTGTGCGATATGATACCATGGGACTGACAAAGCTGGAAAATACATTTTCATGTACTTAGAGAACATGACACCACCATGAAGACTTCTTTTTTTCTGCCATAATTTTTCACAGATATATTTCCTCTATAGCATCTGGCATGAATTTGATCTGCGCAACAAAGAAGACAAGCCTTGTCGGATCAGTGTTTAAAAGTAATTCCCTACAAAGATAAAGACCCACCTTGAGAGGTGTTTACGGCCTATTCAGTCAATTATCAGGGGTAGTGTGGTAGTGTCCATTAAAAATGGACACTGTCAGGTGGATCTTTATTAATATTTATATGAGCATCACATGCCATAGTGTAGCTGTGAGGCAAGGACGGTTGTTTTGGCAGAGAACAAAAGGAAGACTCCCAAAAAGGTCAGCCAATTTACTGAACTGCTAAAAAGCAAGCCACAATAACAAGGAGCATTCCAATCAAGATATTGCTCAAATGACATCACTGAAAATAACACTGCAGTTTGATTTATTGTATATTTATGTCACTCGAACCTGGGTTTAACTGCTATGTTTTAAAAAGGTTAGAAAAGATCACCCACCATTGTCTTAAAGAGGACTTTGGTGCTCAACACGTCTTTGGCTCTGCAGATTTACACTGCCACAATTACAAACTATTGTTGTGGATGAATCGATCTATGATACATAGAAAGGTAAAGTATCGGTTTTGCAGATTCCGTTTCATGTTAGCATTATATGTCCATTATTTACAGTGTGCTCACTCCTTGCATGGATGGACCAATTTATGAGGAAACAGAGGATCAAGTTCAGTCCTAATGACAACCCTCTACTGACCTCTCCTGAGAAAACAAATGGAGCCCCAAGGTGATGTTTCAATATCACTAACTACTTGGGTGTCCCAGGGAAGGGAACAGATGTAGGCCCGAGGATGAAGAAGGGGTGAGGTGTGGGTCAAGGTCACCATACGCCAAGGTTAGGGTCAGATAAGCACTGCTGGCTTGGGGGCCTTCACATGCCCACAGGCCATATAAAGGAGGCATTGTCAGACCCTCAAGAGCTACAGATTGGGTGTTATTCCACTGAGGGCCAGAGGGGTTGTTGAAGGCAGGGGCACTGAAGTTCAGAGCCTTCATATGCCCAAGTCCTTAGTTACTCCAGAGCCTATTGCCAGCTTTGGGCCGTTACTGTAGAATCTTACTAATGTGTTTATAGACAGAAAAAAAATAATAAATTGACTTGGCTAAAAAATTGTGCTCAAGTAATAAAACAACATGTTCTTGTATCAAAGATCTCAGTCTTACTTTTATAAATATTTCTGTAATTTTTGGTCACGTTTTTCTTTTTTAATAAACTGCAAAAACTTTCACAACTTCAAGTGTTTTGATACAACTGTCATCACAAGATTTTCATGTGAAAGCTTGACTCATAATTAAGCCAATGCTAGGAGTACGGGTGTATTTCTGTATTTCACACAATACAAACTTTTGTGTATTTCAGTTATAGGCACCAAGGAAGCATCTCTAATTGGAAAAAAAAAATCTAAACGAATTACTTCAGGTTATTTGTTAAGAATATAAAATGTCAGACTCTGCCATTAGTTGCTGTGGGAGATCCCCTGGTATTTGGAAGGAATAAATTAGCTCCAGCACATTTATTTTTGACTTAATTAATAAGATAACCTAAGTGATTTATTTGATTCCCCAGACTGTATGGCACAATAATAACCTACAGTGTGAGGTAAATTCGCTAAATGTGTTCAGCCAGAGAAGCACAAGAGAAACAGAGTGAGACTGCAATTACTGTCATATTCATGGGGAGGAGTATCCTAATAGGGAGATTTTCTGCTCCATATCAGATCAAATGAAACTGTATCCTGGTGGGTTGTTGATTCTCTAATTAGAAGGTGCAAGTAGTTTGATAAAACTCTTAAAGACTGTGGTTCCTCTGGTTGTCAGCTAATTGTGTGTCTGTTCAGTCTGCTGTGGCATCAAACATTTTTATAATACCCGACTGTAAATTAAGCTGGACTGGATAAAGTACACTGCAGTGACCACAATCTGACTATAAAATCATTCAGCTCAAAAATAACTCCAATAAGTATTCGGGGATAATGAAGAATGCAATCCTCATTCCATTTATTATTAATTTTTCAGGTGAAAAACAAGAACTGACCTTTCATATAATGAGGAGATTAAACAGTCTACAAAACAGGAGGAAAATAAATATAATTGCATTCTTCAAATGCTTTTAGAAATGATGTAAGCTGCGTTAGATTTTCCTGGGTGATATTTTCTTAATTTTTTTTCTTTCTATGAATGAAAAACAGTATGCTTAAAAGCAACTAAATGTTTTGCCATTTACTAATATCTGTAATTTAAATTTACATAATAAAATGTAGACAGGTTTATATGCTATGCTGCAAAATAGATACAAGAAGGAAGTTTTTCTTTTTATATAATTTTTTATTTTTTAAAGAAACTTACAAACTGCATAAAGGAATTTCATTAGAAGAGTTTAAGATCGGAATTGGGATGCTCAGACTGCAGCAAAAATTTTGAGAGTGTTTGCAGTCTGAATGGTCATGTCGTATTTTGCACAATGGACATAAGACATGCCTAATAATTCTGCACCAGGAAAAGCCAGACACAGAAAATACTCCACGAATGGCCACTGCTATTAGTTGTGCTTTCTCTTTCATTTATGTACTTCACCTTGTTATGATCTAGTGACAGTATTGTCAGCTTAATAATTTTAGAATAAATAGGTGGCATCCATTGTTACCCTAATAAACCGTGCACTACTGCGTTACTACATTCTTCGTAACGCAGAATGTGCCGCTTTGGGTTTGTAAACTATTGACAGAGAAGTTTGATTGCAGTCCCAATTACTTAGTAGTAATATTGTATTTAATTGTATCTCAGCAAAAAAATCTAAACTGAGCATTAAGATCTGCTGTGGTCTTAGTTGACTGTGGGGTCACAATGCTGCTAAAAAACCCTAAGAAGGGTGTTAAGCAATCACAACAGCACATTTTAATCAAGAGAGAACATAGTTCTGATCGCAGAATTTGCATATGAATTTGCAGGCCCATAAACTCATCATGGTAAGTGGTAAAATGCGCTTCATCCATCCATATATACATTATCGCCAGAAAACTGCACCTCCTCTCTGTGTTAAATGGAAATATTTGTCACTTGGGGCCAGATACTCTTCTGACTGATATGACTGGTCAGATTTTCAGCTCAAATCCAGTGAATCCAGGCACCATTGGACTTTACCAACTAGGAGAAAGGGGGAGGTAAAGGAGGACAATGAAGTATAAGAAGGGAAGGAAAAGCAAAGGAAAATCCAATCAAATCAAATCAATCAAAGCTATGCAATCACATAGTTAAAAAACATGGCTGTGATCAAAGCCATGTGCCCCTATTTATACATGGGCTGGTGTGATTGCTTATTACGCTCCTTTGTGCTTATTACGCTCCTTCAACTGGCTTTCTAAAGCCGGTTGACTATGGCTTCTAAAGTACTTTGAACCAAAGTAGCAGTTTTGCAGAGTAATGGAAAAATGTAATTGGTTTTAAAACCACAACAACCTTGGTATATCATAGAACCAGTAACTGGCTCATATCATTAGTTCAGAATGACACACACACAAAACAAAAACAAAAAAATAAATTAGAACTAACATTCCAGGGTTTTTCTTTTGAGGAGATTCAGGTGGGATGCTGAAAAAGCCAACTTTAAACTTACTTCTCATTCCTTGAAAAGTTGTGCTTTTCAACATTTGCCACTAATGAGATGTCTTTGTTGAGGATCTTTAATATGAGTTTAATTTAGAGCTGGTATTCTTTTAAAGAACCTGATTTACATCACTCATGTCAACTGTTTTCACAAAAAGTGATAAGCAAAGGATGACTGGGCTAGTCAACATACTGCACTGGCAGAATAACAGTCAAAGGAGACAAGAAGCAGATAAGGCCACAAGCAGAGAGGCAGAAAGAGAAGAGATGAAGACCAAGCAGGGGATGGAGGAGAGAAATAGAGAGCGCAATGACTCCACAAAGGTCACTCCTTTTTTGTAGTCAACAATTGACATTTAAACACACGTCTCAAACGTCACTGATAAAATTACGCGAGATAATGGAGAGCGAGACGCTTACACAGGCATGCAATTATAAACCTTAATGAGATGCAAAAATGCTAATGTCTTTGTGCATGCTCCAGCCTCCTTTTGTGGGGTGCCGCGGCGTCTGTGGCGGATGATAGATGCCACGCTGGTGGTGGCAGACAGAATGGTGACAAGTGGGAGTGGGAGCAAGTGGAGAACAGAAGTGGAGCAAATATGCCACACACCCTCACAAGAGTAAATCCCATCACTGCCCTTGCTAATGGTACCCTGAATGTTCTCCAAATCTATACAGTTAATTAATTGTAGCAGACAATTTCCCGTCAATGGGGGATGTTGGTTGTTTATGTTTGAAGAATGAAATACCAATGTTGTAGTGAATCAGTGAGAAAAGATTATCCAAACACATAGAATTCATAAAGACACACATAATGTTAATTTTTTCAGTTAAATGTAAGTTCTGATGCAGTAATTGAAATGGAAAAGAAATTATTTTATTGTGTGGCATGGAGCCATTTGTTCCTTAAAATTATTAATATTAGATTAGCTTGTACTTAGCATTGCATTTTTTTTTTTACACTTAAGCACCACCTAAAGCGAATGAAAAGTAAGCAATTGGTGAATGAATACTCCTGTGGGCTGCCTCCCTCATTTGCAGGTTGGACCTTTGCAGACCTGTCACCCACCCCTGTACCTCTGGTGGCTAATAAGAAAGGAACACAAGACATGCTAGCAGTCATGCTGTTTGTTAGAAGCAATTAATTTCTCCAAGGCCT
Source organism: Brachyrhaphis terrabensis (assembly GCA_903067065.1). NCBI lineage: Eukaryota > Metazoa > Chordata > Actinopteri > Cyprinodontiformes > Poeciliidae > Brachyrhaphis > Brachyrhaphis terrabensis. Next base: position 51,007 of record CAEGAG010084593.1, on the reverse strand, counting down.
TCATTCCATTCAGGGAAAGCTTTTGTGCTCTAAATCCCACTATTCTGTGCTCCTCTTTTGCCATGTAGGAGGGTATGAGAGAGTGGAGGATCGGAAAAGAGAGGGAGACCCCAGGACAGAAGCTTTGGATGACAGATTATCTTGGTCCAGTTAAGCATGTAATTGCTCAAATGAGTTAAAATCCCCTTCAAATATCTGTCTCTGCACCTCATCACACCCAATTCATACACTCAAATATTTGAGTATTCACAAAGATGAAGCTTAAAGGTGTCTTCAATAAAAAACAGCCAAGACTGGTCTTTCATTTTAATTCTAAGCCAAAGAAATAAGCAAGTTGAGAAACCAAAGACTCCGTTGCCAGTGTGAATTCCTCTTTGACAATGTTCTTAAATGTTCTGCCCCTGAAGACTATTATGGACCCTCAAATATCTTGTATTGATGGCATGATCAACACATGTTCATTCTTTTATTATTTTTTATCTTATCTACATCCATTAAACAGACTCAAAGATGAATTGTAGTTTTTAAAGTTATTTTAAAGTACAAAATAAATATATTTTACTAAAGATAACAGGAGATTTTCTTTTCTTTAACACTCCCATGACAGTGCAAAGTGTCATCAAATAGTAACAGTTTACTTTCTTTTTCTTTTTTTATATTTTAATTGCAACTCCTACCATAGATTCAAGTTTATATAAGTAGTTATTTTCTTGCAGCTACCTATGTTGGTCAACACATCTTTTTTTTTTTTAACTTAAAGGGAGAGTATTACATATTTTATAAAGTCCCATTTTATAGTACAATCAAGTGACTATGTTATGTTCAGTTGCTGTATACAGTGATCCCTCGCTATATCGCGGTTCACCTTTCGCGGTCTCGCTGCTTCGCGGATTTGCATGGTGCATTGTGTTCCGCATTCTGATTGGCTAAACGGTCTCTCCGCTTCTTCTCTACCTGTGTGTCAATAACGTTGCGGTTTAATATGTACACGTACGTAAAACAGCTTGCCAAATTTAAGTTTGCAAACATAATCGATGGTGGCATGTCGGTTTATAAGAATTTTTTTGCCCATTGTAAAAAAAATTAAAGGTTTCTACTTTGCGGATTTCACCTATCGCAGGTTCTTTTTGGAACGTAACCCCCGCGAAAAACGAGGGTTCACTGTTAATCAAATGTCACTAAAAAGAAATTTGACTTTGCAACACATTACCTTGAAATTGGGTCTTTGTCTCTTTAAGAAGCGCCTGCTCTTTCTGACATTCCACCTCGAGCATGTAATCACAACAGAATTATGAGGACATGAATCGGGCCTCTAGATCGAGTCAGGCATAGACCAAGAAGTCGTGGATTACAAATTAAAAGTTTAGACAACTTAAAAAGTAAAATAGAAATACTTCAGTTTGATTTATTTCAAAGCAATTTTAAGGTATGTTACAAAATAACTTCTGAAGTGTATTTTTATTTTATAAAAATATACAGACTAAAATGTGGCTTTGTGTGAGATTATGCTATTAAAATAAAAAGATTAATTTCTAAGACTTTGAACACATCTATACCAGAAGTGCTAGTAAATGTGGAGGGCTATGTAAGAGTCAGTAATACAGAAAACAAAGTTTTTTTGTGTTGGAACACCAGATGATGGACTGGGGAATGAAGGGTGCTTTTTTGCCAGGTGTATTAGGCCCTTGCCAAATGCCACCCTCAGAGCGGAGAGGGTGTCCTGCATTGCTTCCCTGAATGAATGCTAATGAGGGCGTGTGTCCATGTCTGAATGTTATTCACACCACATCAAACTGGGCCTGCAAAGAGGTGCAAAACTGGGGCTGGCAGCCTCCCAAACCAAAACAACCTGGAAGAATGTCAGACGATGCATGTTCCTGTGACAGAGTACATGCATGGATTACTGTAGAGAAGGAAACTGTTAGAACAATGTTAACAGTGGTCCAGCTGCCTACTGGAAAAAATTCACTCAATAATGCAATGATAATTTCTACCTCTTTAGGCAAGATTGCATCTTATTCAAAAACTACCTGTATCGGGGAAATATGTTGCTATATATAATTTTCTTATACTAAAAAATCGTAGATTCAGCCAAAGTGAAATATGTAATATTTATTTTTTAAACCTAATTTCAAAAAAAAAATATTGTGAGAAAAAAAGTCTAATTTTTAAAGATTAAACTGCTTATTTGTTGGTTTTCAAAAAATTGACAAAAAAAAAAAACATTGGCTGTTTTTTTCTGATTTGGTATTATAGTTGATACATAAGCTTTTCGCATTAATGTAATTATAACTAAAAAAAAATACATTTTGTATGCATTATAAAAATACAGTTTTTAAAGAGGTAAAACTCAAATGCTTGTATCAAAAATGATATGTGTGGCATTTAGGGGTAAGCTTCAATTGTGGATGTGCTTTTCTGTATTTCACAGAAGAAAAAAAAAGCAAAAAAGTTAATAGAAACATGGTTAAATTACATAAGTAATAAGAAATATGGGTATTTTATAGATTTTGTAAAACTTTTCTTCCTTTAAAACTTTACAAAAAACTAAAATTACAGGAACTTTCAATATGCATCTAATACAAAGAGTTTACTCAAAACTTGCACTTCCATTTACCATGCAAAGCTTAGTTCCACGCAAGATAGAATCAAGATAGAAACCAATTACAGCCATTTAGGATGGTCTCGCTGGCTAAGGTGAGACACTCTCTGGATTGGCTTCACATTTGCTGAGAGCTGATGGGCAGACAAGGTCAGTGAATGTACAAGCTCTCATTTAAAATATAGACATGAGAGCAGAACTGGGGTTAGCTGGGTCTATCAGAGCTGTCAATCAATTAATGACAATTATTGAGCAAGGACGCCCGTGGGAGGCGAGAGAGGGAATGAGATTGACCATGGGGGAGAGACACTGAGATCGGGACGAATTATGGAGATTGGAAAATAATGACCAAAACTGAATGATATTACCAGCCCACACAAGCAGATCACTTACTTCCCAACATGTGAAAAGTGAGTCAATTTGATCACCATGACAGGGTTTTGGACCTTGCCTCACTAATCACACTACTAAAGAGGAAAATATTAGATAACTCATTAGAATTTAGAATTAGAATTTTTAGATCGTAACTACATTATGTGATCTGTCAAATGAGCCCACTTCCTCATCGCATATAGAAAGTCAGTAAAAATCTCAGTGTCCCATCTTCTGATTGTGCTGCTGCTATGTTTGTACAAATGAGTACAGGACAGGGTCTCTCCAAACAAGGAGGGAGAGGAAAGAGGAAGGGAAAGTGTTTTGAGTTTCTCCAGCTGGCAGGCTTTAATTTTCCACCATTCTAATTAAAATGCAAATTAAATTTATAATTAGCAACCACAGTATCCGAGAAACCACCTTGTGCGCAGCCCAAACATATGGGGTAACCAGCGGTGGGTAGCATCGTCTCTAGGAGACAGCAAAGGTGGGTGGCAGGACTGGGGAGTGTTTGTTGAAGATGAAGCCACTGATCATAGGCCCCGGCTGGTGACACAGTACCAGCGCTGTGCTCCTGCTCCTCTGAGTTGGGAGCCCCTTAAGCTTTCAAAGCGCAGTGAAGCTTGGGAGCATGGCCCAGTTTACGCTACTGTCACTGCCCATGTCACAGGTCACTGTGTGCCTCACCTTACCCACGCACGAGTGCAGCGTCAAGCACTGCTGGGGTCAGCTTCTCCAGATCAAAAGGCTTCTGACCAAAATTAACCTTTGCTGACACTCAGATAATTAATTTTTCATTGATGGCTGTTCTATGTAAACATTTCTTAACCCAGCGCCTAAGGCATACTAACCTTATGATACAACTGTTATTTCAGGATTGCATTTTGGGGGAATTTGTGACTCAATTAAATAAAACAGTGTAAAGAAAAAACGTGAGCAGATATCCACCAATCAGAATTTTGTGAAGCTTTTATCTGCTAAAGCTGATTTTAATAAATTCCATTTTTTCTCTCAGAACAATACTTTGAGAATAAATACAAAAGCCCTGAAAATGTTTTCATAGCATTCTTGTCATTAATGTCCAATAATCAATTATACTAGAAGCAGCAGAACTGTTACATAGTGTGAGAGAGAGAGCAGTCGCTGTGATGTGGATTTATTCATATTTTTAAACAAAACAAAATGATCACAAATTTTACATTGTCTTTAGCATCTAATATCAGGAGTTAGTATTGTTTGTGCAGCTAACATAACAAATAGAGCCCTTTTTAAATGTATATTTTACAGAATATAGATATTTGCTTTAACTGTAAGATCTTCTAAAGTGTTGCATGCTTCAAGAAACAGAGATCAGAACATAAAACAGCTCAGTTCCACCTTCCTGTTATCTGCTTAAAGTAGGGCTCTCTCACAACTGCGTAGACTGTAGACATGTCTCACCATGTCATGGAAAGCACAAGTTAAAACTTTCTAAAATGTCTGCTTCTGCTCACCTTGGTTTTAAACAAGGTTTAAAGCCAAGGTGCACAATAGTGTACTACCAGTACACTATTGTGTGCATGTAATCTTCTTGTGTTGTTTTCAGTGTAACAAAGTAGTTAGTATGGCTCAATCACACCAGCTTTACCGATGATTGAACACAAATACTTGCTCAGAACTTAACTATAACAAAGATAATCGCTTAGATAAACTCTGAATGAGCACCTTTCCCACCCTAAGATTGATCAATCAGAGGGATCAGTGAGAGTCCACAGAATGCTCTTTCAGGGGTCCCTTTCTTCTGACACTGCTGAAACAGCACCATCAGTCATCCATCAGTTGTCACAGCCTAGAGCTAAGGTCAGAACAAATCCTTGTCAAAAGAAAAGGCCACATCTTACCAAGCGCTTTTGCTCAGCTGGACAGTCTTGCTGGTGACACTGTGTCAAGAGACTGCTATCCAGCTCTATAGTCATTCCCTGTGACTGACTTAGTCAATGAGCGGGTCTCATGTGACCTCCTCAATATTGCTGTCCCCTTGACACCTGAGTTGGGCCACCAACTTCCATTAAGCAGTTAAATGTCTTGACTACAAGACAGACTTATCTGGGAAACTGTCAGCTGTGTTAACCTGTAAAGCTTTGGTGAGACAACCGAATGTGGCCCTGTGTCACGAATGACACTGTTGCTGGTCTGTAAATGACACTCTTTACTGTGCCGAGTCAAACACTAACACGCTGTCATTTGTAACCCTGTGTTGTAAGGGTCATTAATAGATATGCACAGGCAACATTGCAATATCCTTATTCCTTGTTTGAAATTCAGCTGTATTTTCCTCCAGCTTCCATGTTCTCAGTCTCTCTTGGCCATGACAGAACCTTTGCTGAGTCAATCAAGCACTGCATGATCTTTTTACTTACTACCATTGTAGGGTGGTGACATCTCTCTGTATAATCTGGTTAGCTACATACAAAGAAACCTTTCCTTGAAATATTCAAACTGCAGTGCTAAACAAAAAAGTCAAAATGATCTATGGCTTTACCAAACAGAATGTCAGGGTTGGACAAAAACATGGTTTCTAAGAATAATCAACCATTGTTTCCCCTTTTATAAGAAATCTTTCTGCTAGCTGTTTGGTTTTTTGCCACCTGTTGCCTTGTTAATCATGCTGAGAAGATACTCATAAATCATAACATTCTTCAATTAATCAAGCTGTCAGTTTTAAGGTGAGGGGTCATGCATGCAGGAGACAGAGGTCATCGGTGTGGTGCGAAAGGGTCGGAGTGGTGTGGCATCTCTTATTCTTAGGAAGTGTCAGTGAAAAAGCCAATGCCACAAAAGAGAAATCAAAGTCCAAGAGACACAAAAAAGGGGGTAGCAGGGAGAGGTGACAAGGGAAGCTTCAACACAGCCAGAGAAAGAAGCCAGGGTGCAAAGCATAAAGCCAGTCAAATTGACCTGTCATTACATCAAGAGAGCACTGCCAGGGTGCTACATTATCACACTCAACATACCCTTTTAAGATGACAGAGTTCCCGCAACTTACTAGGTTCCTGCAGTACTCCATTTGCATAATTAACAAGTCATTCATGTGTCATTCATTCTACTGCTATTCATTTGCAGGAGACTTCAGATTAAATTGCAAGCACCACATTGCATAATTATGTCTAAACATGCAGCATAGTGTAACATCATCATTACTCTATAATCCTTAATTAGGATTGATTGATCAACTAATTTTTGAAAAAAAAGAATGTATAAAAATCTGCAAGAATTTGTCCATGACAGGATATGGTATGTGTATTTGTGCGCATAGGATGTGAAGTGTAAGATTGAGACATACATACTTTCTGGCTCTCTCAGTCAACCATGGTTGTTGGACTAAGGCAGATGATATTTTACATTTTTTTTTTGTTAACAAAAGAGCAAATGCTGTGTGTTCTGTTTTGCCATCTGAACATCTAAATTTCGTGATGTATCCCAACGTCTCTGGATTTCATTTGTCATCAGCTTCCTAAACCCATTTTATTGCCACTGTTTCAGTCTGTTTATTATGTCTGTGTATTTTTTTTAATTTAGTCCCCCTAATGTCAAACCAAAAATGAAAAAGAATCGTCTTATCCCCTTTCACTTTATATTTTTAGTTAGCTGCTATTTATAGAAGTGGGTGTCCCATCTTGAATATAGTTCCCTTTTGTAGGATAGAGTTCCTCTCCCTCATAATTTCAACATTTGATGTGTGCATAGATGTCCATATATTATTATTTTTTTCTAAATGTACATCACTGAAAGCAAAATGACCTGCCTTGTGTCATAAAGTTGTGGTAATGGTTACATAACAGAAAGTTGGTGACTAACCAGTTGAAACACAAAATCAACTTTAAAAAGACATCAGAAGTTGTCTGACAATGCAAAAAACAAACAATTATTTTTAATAATGTGCTGGTTCTTAAATTTTAGTCATACCAAATGCTTTTACATTTTTAGTAGGTAAAAACTTCTGATTATTAATGTAGAAACCAGTTTTGTCCTTGGTAGGTGTGAACTTTGTTTCTTATTGCAATATAAAAAAAAAAAAAAAAAGGTGGGGTTTCAAAAATGTTAAAACATTGCCAGGTCATGACCATCTTTTACCATAATTTTAATGAGATAGGGCAAGATTTTTTTTTCAGGAATTATCAGCCAATTTGGCTGTTGTGAAATATCTCTAGTCATGGTAATAAGACAAATATTATCAGACAAATAAAAATAAAGAAGCATCAAATATCAATCTTTATAAAGGGTTAGTTCTAACTTTTGGAAGTGAGGTTTTGTAAAATATTCCTTACTTGTAGTAGAAAGATGTCATATTGGTGTGAGCTTGTTGAAAAGTAAAGAAAGCCACTGAGTGGTAAAAGCTAACAAGCTAGTCAGTTGGACAATGTCAGTTTCTGCTGGGTTTTTCATATTAGCAAAGCAAAACACTGATATTTATAGACAACAGGGTTTTTCCCCCCAAAAGTTTTCTTCTTTTATTACATACTCACGTGTATTTCACTCTGCAGAGGTCTGCGCGGACTCAAAAGCACTTAGGCCCAAGGGGAGAGAGGTGATAGGGCAACATGGACACACAGTTCTTGACGATTCATCGCAGTTCCCTACAATTTCCCATTCTGACAAAAAACTCTTGCCGATAGTCCTCAATCTCTAAGCGCATGGCAGAGCTAGATGTCAACAGCTGTCAAAAATCCCTCTTTTCTTGTAGTGCACTGTGCCTCATTTAGCTGCAGCTTGGCTAACGTCAATGCCGGATCGGTTACCAGGTGAAGAAGCAGGCTGATCATCTCCTCTGCTGCTTATGGGACTTCAAGAAAAAAGTCTCAGTTTTTTATCCTTTATCCATGACTGACAATAGGTCACCATTGCGCTTTCAACTGTTTTATCAAATATGCTGTTAATAATCTGTTTTTGTTATCAGTGCTACTGGTGTATAAAACACATTCTTAAAATAAATAAACAAATGATGCTTATCACTTGGTGCAGGGAGGAAGTAAAGTCTGGCAGCCCACCAGGTTCATATGGCACTGAAGGAAAACAACAGACTACATATTAACTGGAGAGTTTGGAGCTGTTTGTTCTTTTCTTTTTGTCAAACAGTGACCTTGTTTCCATGTGACAATAAGCTGAACTTGGCAAGCTGTTTTAAATAAATTTTTAAAATGCATCAAATCATGTTTGTTTGAAATATTTGTGTTAATATTGTAAAAGCTTTGTAAAAGCTTTATTTACATTCAGCTATATTAATGTGAGAAAATCAAACCCATGCCTAATACATTAAACTACCATACCTTCTATATCTTACTTTACTTGCAATGCCTAAAAATAAAGTTTACTAACAGAAAGCACAATTAAGACCACAAACAATACACTTCGATATTCACATGATGTCGATACCAAAAGCATCAGAAGGAAGTACAGTATCGGAGATGTAATGATCAGATTATGGTTGTCGGTTCACATTGGAAAAAGTGACATCACTTCTATTGCAGAGGGTGTTTAAGCCAAACATCCTTCTTACCAGCCACCTGAAAATTGTATCCTTCATACAAGTAGAATGAGTTTATGAAAGCAGGTGCAAAACCAGAACTGCAAAACATTTGTCCTAGTACAAGTCCCTCTCCTATACCACAATCTGACAACACCGAATAACATACATATTGTAACACCGAACTTTTACTTTTTGCTATGTAGTTTCTGTAGTGTTTTGTTAGCGAAGTCAAGCAATAACATATTTTTTTATATGTGAATAATTTTTTTTTAATACAACTAATTAGCAGAATAAAATGCACCTACTTACAACACATCAGCTAAAAAAAAAGGTTAGTAAACAACTCAAATTCACTCCATGTGGAAAATTATTCCAAATGTTAACTGTGTCACATTTTTCCCTATTTCATTTTAATAAAAGCATGCCATTTGCAAATGGTTGGCAATCTTTTCTCGTGCTTCCCACCTTAAAAGCCAAGCATGAGTACTTTAACCCTACACCATTTAACACATGAGGTCACTCATTGCTGATAATTACAACATCTGTAATTTCCTGTCTTCTTGTGCTATACATCAAGGCTGAACTTTACGGAGCTTAAAGTGTCAATCTGCTCTATGTATTTCCCTTTGCATTAGTGAGTTTGAGTGACATTTAAGTCTCACAACTGTTGTTACCAGGCTGCCACTGCCTACTCATCTACAACCTCAGAATTTGCAAGTGATTTTAGCCATTGATTACTAAGTGGAAGTCTAACGCAAGTGTATTCAGGCATATTTAAGAGATGTTTAATGAGTTCACTTAAGTCAATCACTGCTCTTTTGTTAAAATAAGAAATGGCACCAAAATCCAAGAGCTGTAATATCTACAAATCAGAGCTTAAAAATAATGTTATATATATACATATAGTTTTTTTTTCTTCTTCAGATTAAAACTAGATTGAAATTTTGCAAGAAACGAAACACAAAAAACAGCTATGTTTTTTTACATTTAGCCATGTAAAGGATAGCTATTCTCTGTTGCCAATAGTCCTCTTTTTTACAGTTTGATTAAAGGCTTTAATCAATCACAATCCCAACCTGTGTATTAATCACTTCATCAAGCAGTTGATACATTAGGTTTTTAATGGACTCCATTAATTTTGATTTCTCCTCTCTTCATCTTATCGAAAGGCCTCTCCCAATCTGGACAGATAAAGAGCGAGAAGCAGGAATGTCTGGCCTGCAGTGGCGAGAGCACAGGGAAGAGCACTGCCTTAACTTCATTACAATCACTCTGCTCAGACTTAACCAATTTATTAGTGGCAATATGGTATCCTGAGCAATGGCTAGGTAAACCACAGAGCAAGGCTCAGATAAACAGGGGCCCATTCATTTGTCTCCTCACCTGAGACAATGGTGATGTATGATCCTAATAAGATTAATACCGTCAGTGTTTATTTGCTCTTAGTGCCTGAATGCATCCTTTAAAGGTACTATTCAGAGTTCTTTAGCAAAATAAAACAAAAAAACCCTACATATTGTTAAAATCAAAACTAAAAAGTTGCAATCAAGCATTTTGAATAAATGGTTGATTTCAGACAGTGACTGACTTAAAATACAAATCTTAGTGTTATGAACCATATGCACGTTGGGAAAAAGATAGAATTCAATTGTGCTTCATTACACATTATTGTCTTGCTTTTAACGGCTAAACATTATACTTCAAAGCATATCTCTGTTGCAGTGAAACAATGCACTGTACTTGTATTAATTCCCCTTTAACATTTTCACATTTGTCTCACTACAAAAACAAACCTCAATGTATTTTATTGAAACTTTCTGAAATATACCAACATAGAATTGTGCTAAATTGTGAGGTAAATGGAAATAGATGTTTTCTTTTATGAAAAGAAATCTGATAGGTTTTGCATGCATATGTGGCCCTATGTTAACACTTTGCATTACACATTCTAGTACACATTCAGGTGTATCTACTAGCTTAGCAGATCGAGAGACTGAAAATTTTAAAGCAGCGTTAGAAGTCAGAAGTTTAGTACAATCAACTGGATCTCATCTTTGACCATTGTCTCTCTTGTTTTAGTTTAGGGTTCTTATCTTGTTAGTGAAACTCCACCCCAGTCTCAAGTTTTGCTACCTCTTACAGTTATTTTCCAAGATTGTCCTGTATTTAATTTTAGCGCTTTCTAATGTGATAGTTTTTTTTTATCTCTCTCCCTGATATAAAAAAAAAAGCATCCCCACAATATGAAGCTGTCATCGGTATGTTTCATGGTAGGCATGGTGTGTTCCAGGTAATGTGCAATGTTAGTTCTCTGCCATTCATGGAATTATCGGTTGGGTGATTACATTTTGGTCACATCTAACACATTCTTCCACATGTTTATTGCATCCTCAACATAATTTGTGGCAATCTGCAAATAGAAATTCTTATGGCTTTCTTTCAACGATGGATTTTTTTTTGTCACTCTTCAAAGAAGGCCAAATTTGTTGAATACATGAATAATACAATTGTCCTCAACATATTACACCACATGTGCTGTGGATTTATGTAGCTCAAACTAAATCAACAGGAACCCTATAGTATAGCTGTCTTATACTATATTATTATTTCCCATTTTATCAAGTAGCCTTCTAAGAGTTTCACAAAACAGCTGCATTTAAGTTGAGTTAAACGCAAACCAGATTTTTGATTCTTAAATAATATATTTTTGTCGTATGTGGCAAAATACTGAAAAACTTTAATAGGAATTAATACTTTTGTAAGGCACTATATTTGAAGTTTCTGCTATATTCAATAACATATCAAAGTAGTCATTGAACTATCATGTTCTGGTCAGAAACGGCCACAATTAGCAAACAATCCATCTCCTTTTAAGCTCCCTCACCAACCAACCTTGCCATAACCTGAAACACTGCAGTGTCTGGTTTGGATTCATGCACAGACTTTCCGTCCCATCCATATCACCCCCCAGCCCCCATCTGCCCTTCAGCTTCTCCTCTTCTCTCCATTGTGCGCTAAAAAGCTATTGTCTGCATCATCTGAAACTCTGCTCGCTGTTACGAGACAGCGGTGAAAAACATGAGAGTGCACAGGTTTGGAACGCTGAATAGAAAATTGTACTTAAGTGGTCTTCTCTTGCCCATCACCTCTAACCTCTACCCTCCTCCACATGAGAAGGGCTGCCGGGGTGGGCTGCGAGGGGAAGCCAGCAGGGCAATAGCAAACTTGAAAGCAGCCAACATTTGCAGCACTCTTGAAAAACAAGCATTTCACACCTGAAGCCTTTCATGCAGGGCCTCGAGGCATCCCCTTCAAGGCATTTAATTGGCTATTGCTTCAGAGCTCGTTCAGCATGCCCATTATGGTGAGGCAACAAGCAGCCAAGTATGCTAAATGAAAAGGGTCCTTCTCCCAGATGGGCCCAGTGGTATTAAAAACTGCCCGATCACTTCTTGTTGACTAGCGGTGGTTATTCAGATGTATGCACATCTACAAATATCTGCAACGCTGAGAGTGAGATAAATAAGACTGTACATAAATACAAAAGAATAAAGGCTTCATGATTTATTTATTTATTAATTTTTTTGTTTGCGAGTACAGCAGATGATTCCAATATACAGTGCATCAACAGACTAACCAAATTTTTACAACTTCAGAATTCCCATTTATTAATAATGGCATTTGGACAAGCTGTAAAACTTTTACTTGGTTATGGTGAGCTAGTGAAAACATTAAAATGCCCTGCGGCATGCCTCCACACATCAGACCCTTTGATCATGTGCACTTCCAGTTGAAATGAAGACAGTCGTGGCTCTGCTGAACACATATTTTATGCTTTAATCTCCGCCGCAGGAAGCAAGGCCCAGGGATATGATGTTCCACTTTTGTTTGGCAGTTCTACCTAAAAGATATAGTCTGCTTCCTTCCCCATGCCATCTGCCATCTGAAGTTTCACCCATATCAGCCTGAGGCATTGGAGCCCTTGCTGAAATGTTTTTAAGGGCACCCTCACTCCCCATGGATGGACAGCCTTGAGGGAACCAGATAAAGTAGGTGTTTAGTCTCTGGACCACTGATGAGGAAGGGATTGGCTTTGAGCTGGGACTCATGGGAAATCTGGCGTGCAAACTAATTACGCTGTGCTGCCAAACTGTCTGTGATTACAAAATGGAGAGGCAGCGAAGGTGGAGTTTATGATTTATCAATTGGCCTAGTATTTCTTTATAAAGAGAAGCTAAAGCTAATGCATTTATATAAGATGTCCCTTTTGTTGTGAGAATTGTTGTCTTATATTTTACATTATGACTGTAGCTCGCTGTTACAAAAGTATCAAATAAATAAATGACATTAAAATTTTTTTGTATATGTGTCATAGAAAAACTTGAAAGATAAAACAAAACAAAAAACAAAAAAAAACACCCACAAATTCTCAGGGCATTTCTGCCACAGCAAATATCTAATTACTTTTTGCTTGTTTCCCCACCTGGCAGTCACACTTTTGTAGAAAGCCACTTAAAACCAGGTTAGTTCACAAATTATCTGCTATATTTGTATTAACGCCTCAGCTGGTGGTGCAGACAGCCCCTGAAGACAAGCACCAGGCAAAATCATTAAGGGTACAATGGACTGCTAGCTTTTAGTGTGAACCAAACCCCAAACATACAAGTACCACAACTTTTCTATATGACAAATGCATTTGTAAAAATAATCCATGAGCAAAATAATTCATGTTTGTCAAAAGCTATCTTCAGTCCACATCACAAATCTAACCTAAAAATTCCTGGTTATTTTTAAGGATGTTTTTTGGGGGGGGTTTGTCAAAATTAAAGTAATGAATTCAAAGTTACTGGTAGTGAATTTTATAAATTATAATCCAAGAACAAACAACTTCATAAACAAAGAAAAAATACAAAAAAAAAAAAAAGACGGAACATCTTTTGGCCAGGCTAAAAACTACAGCAAAAGTTCATATATATATATATATATATATATATGTGTGTGTGGGTGTGTGTGTGTGTGCACTTTTCAGGGCTATTCTCATCTGGAAATCAGAGTTTACATACCATATATAGTTCAGGGAATAGCTGCAGGGCTGCAATAAAGCAGACCAAGGGTACTTACAATACAATAAATCTTCAGTGTTACCTCCCTTATTTTATTACATTATGTTTTCATCACATATGAATCTGCTTAGCAGATGTCTCACAGCACTGTGACTTACATAATTTATATTCTTGCCAGTAATCTGGTTATAAACTGGGGCTTGTCACCAACTCAGATGAAGAACATTTGTCAAGGGTGGAATGTCGCCACAAATCTGAGACATGATGTCCTTAAAATAACTTCTTCCTCCCTTACACATGCACATGATTGTTATTCACCCCCCATTCCCACTCTGATAACTGGTTTGGCATGCTGAGGGTTAAAAGAAAGGAACCGATTTTATAAGGGGAACAGTAGGCACAGTCATGGATCTAATCATCATGCGGGATACAGGTAACATCAGTCAGTGACATGCTGCAACATGATATCAGCTGCAGAATAGATCACTGTCTGTGTGGTATACATTGCAGCACTTGTGCTGAGACCTCATCCTTCGAAGGGGCAAACTGGTTGTGGTTAGGGAACTGAACTTGGTACAGGAGGGCTACAGGTTCAATAAGTGCAGTCAGACTCTGAGCAAGATACTTAACCTGAGCTGCCTCAATGAACATCCCAACTAATAAATAGATGGCATATAAAATGTCAGCACAGTGCCGGCAGATAGTGGCGCTCCAATAATATACATCTTATATCACAATATAGACTTTTAGATGTATAGGCAAGAGAATATATTTGCTTGTAGCATAATGCACTACAGTAGGCGCTTGAATCAATGCTTGCTTTTTATTGCTTATTCTTACTCATCCTTGAATTTTCGACAGCCCAATTTCAGATTTTAAAAGTTTTTCCCAACATATTTTATTCTTTTGTTAAAAAAGCTACACTAAGCAATCAAATACTGATGACAAAAAAAAAACAACATATATATATATATATATATCGATATTCATAAAAAATGGGTAATATCACTGCATGTCTGATGCCTAAACCTTTAAGCAAGGTATGGTCTGTTTTCTACCTTGGCTCTTAAGTTTCTGTCCAATGTTCAGTGAGCATAGGAAGAAAATCAATAAACCAACAGGACAGCCAGTCTCAAAGGATTTCACTTTGGATTAAGAACAGAGGAGGGAAAGAGAACATAATGTAATGTTGAAATTGCATTATGACATTATCAAAATCCGCATTGATTACTGATGTGTAAAAATAAAAATGTAATTCTACAAATAGTAATTGAAATGAAATCCAGAAGCCCATCTTTGGACTGAGAGAGATAGCCAATGACATGACATTAAGCAACGTGAGACAAGGGGCAGTGGTTTAAGTGATCTGGCAGGCGGTACGATGCCCTACTGTCACGATCGATCAGTCCTGCTGAAATTTAGAGCAACACTCTAAATTGGCCTTAATGGTGTGTTTCATCCTCCGGTCTCCTCCACACATTGACTGAGAGCCAGTGTCCTTCATCACGCCAGGTTCCTGCCCTCCCTTTCAATCTGGGCATACCACTGATCTCTGCTCTCTGAGGAGAAGGGGAGCAAAAAACAGGCCCTGCAGCACCCCACACAGCACTGTGTGGCTTACATCCCACCTCCAATAATCACAGAGTTTCCGACTTTCAAGGCACTAAAATAGGCTCCAAAACAAACCCCGAGCCCCCACTGTGTGCCAAGCAATTTTCTGATCTGCTCAGAATCCAGTTCTTGAGTGTGTGAATTATCAAATGGTGGAGGAAAGCATGAATAAAGTAAGCGCCATGAACTAGCTGTGCAGTGCGGTGGTGGCTTCTGTCTCGGCCAGTAATGGGGCAAAGCCATTAAGGGACACAAAAAAAAGAACAGAAAACCTTACTCCCCTTTTTTCCACCCTGTTGGAAAGTAATCTGCTTACATCATTAGGCTAAGCTCGCTAAAACAAATTACCAGATGTTGTGTTGCTTTTTCTCTCGTTTTGTTTTTGTCAGCGTTTTAACATACACTCCTCTCGTTTTCCTTGCTAGCGCCACCTCCTCTCTACAACGCGTCTCTACACAATGAGGCCCTTTGCAAATAACAACAATTGGAAAAAGAAAAATCCCCTCCCGCTATTCAAGAGTCCTATCTGGTTCTGTTCACACCCTTCCATTTTGCATCCGATCCAGTCATGTAGTAGCTAATAGCCCGAGAGCGGCACAGGAGAAGAATAAAACCGCCTGCAGTCGCACTTGGTGGGGATTTTTTTAAAGGGTCTAGTTTAGCTTATCACATTAAAACCCATTTAGAGATAAAGACATGTCCCAGCTCTTATTATGGCTGTGCAGCATGCTGAGAATTCAAACACATATTTAAATCCACCTCCCTTTATGATATTTCTCTGAGTACTTGTTTTATTAACTCCAAAGTCAACCATGAAGAATTAAAAGTTCCGTTCTCTATGAAGAGCATCTAATTTTAATTTTGAATATAAGATGCTGACATATATAATGTTATGTATTATGCTTATATCTATTACATAAATAAAGGCTACCGTTAACTTAAAGTAACTGAAGGTAAAGAAGAAAGAAGCCATAATTACACCTGATACAGTATGAATCGTTCGTATATATATTTTTAAATAATTTATTGTTGTTATTATTATTATTATTATAGCAATTGATATGTTAATTATGGAATAGATATTTTTAATATCAGTGTTATAAATTGTAATACTATTATACAACTACTTATTATTTTAGTACACATTTTAATTATTTGTTTTGATATGTATATAAATATTGGATAATAATAATCATTGATATGCTATAAGATATGATTAAAGCAAAAGAGCTTTTTTACTATAAACTTCTTTCTTACTATATTAGCAGTAGTAGTAATAGTAATAGGATAGTAATAGTCATGACATTGATATTTCTATTGTAGTAATATAAATTGTTCCATATATTTAATTACTTATGAAAAAAAATTAAATCTCTCTTTTAAATTAAATTCAAGTTTCCGCTTTAAAACTAAACAGCTTGCTTTTTTTGTGGTGCTACTGATAGTAAACTTCAGAATTCTCCTTGCATACAATCTTTCCATAACCTGGTATGGGACTTAAAAAAACATATTCAACAAAGCAGGAAAATAGTCCATCCAGCCCCGACATCATTTCCCTGGCACATAAAAGAATACATAAACAGTTTACATACTTTAACATAAAACTGCGTGTGCATTTGCTGCTTATCAACCCCCAAGCAGAATTGTGATTCATAGAAGTCATTTAAGTGATAATGCACTCATTCACAACACTAACAAACACATAGCTCCTGGTTATCTGCATGTCTGGCGTTGTTGTAGCACTATTCGAAAACCAGGAGGCAAAAAAGAAAAAAAAAAAAACACTGGAGATGGCGTTGATTGATAAATTGACAGGTTAATTTTCAGACAGATAATGAGACTAAGACCCTGAAACTGGTTGAGAGGAGTCTCAGGCCCTTTGCTCTACCTTGCATGCAGTGCCATCTATCTATTGCTGGCAGAACCGCAACTGGGAGCAGGTTCACTCTGGTCTATGCCAAATGTCTTCTGGGTTAAAACAGTTTACAACCTCAACACATTTGATTTACTTATTATATCCCATCAGAAAACAACAGCCGTTGTTTCACAAGAAATTATACTTGCTCCCAGTATTTGATTGTTGAACAACTTAAATATAAAGTTAAGAAAAACACTTAAAAACACAAAATGATCCTAAAAATCACATAATTGCTTATTTTATTCATTATCTTTGTCCAGTTTCTGATGTTCAAAAACTTTAAAGCTTACACTTAAAAATGTTTCTCTTCCCCATAATCATAATTCCTTGGATTTCTAATATGTGAGACAATATTATACACTACAATTTCAGAGAATACTGTCATTTTTTACAAAGATGCAATTAGCAGAACTGCATGTGTGCAGTTTTAAAGAAACAACTAGACAATTCAACTTTGGAGCTTAATTAGAGGGCAAACTATTAGAGGAGAAGAGCGGGTTTAACTAGAGGTCAGAAAGGTTTCTATAGCTTACACACGTTTCCACCGCTTGTCACTGCGGTGTCAAAGTCTGCAAGCACTTTAATTAAGTCTCCACCAAAGTTAGACAGAAGCTACGCTGCATGAATCAGCACACACACTAACAATACTAATCAAACAGCACTTACATGAGACGTAAAACTCTTCATTTCTTTTTTTTTCTGCTAAATCTGGTGAAGGATTTTGTGTGCAACTTAGTTTAATACGCCGAATATGCTTTGAAGAGAACTTTGTGAATGCAAGGTTCCCAAGATTGAAGGATAAATTAACAATACTACAACATATTTCCAGAATTTAAAAATATTTGTAATGCAGCTTTAAATATTTCAATATATTTAAAAATTTAAAAATAGAATTATAAAATATGCTAAAATATTGAAATACATATGTACATTTATTTTGTATGTTAAAATATATATTGCAAAAAAATAAAATAAATGGCCATGTTACATTTGTTACTTTTTTGCAGAAATGACAGAAACAAATGTAATTTTGAATAAACATTGGTTTATCTGTAGTAGTATATTAGTATAAAAGAACTAAACAGTGGCTTAATGTATTTTTTTTAATTTTGGTTCTTTGTTTTGTGGTAGTCACAATATATTAGAATTTTGGCACATTTTGTTTTTCTGGATGTTTTTGTAATGAATTACATTTTTTGTTTTCATTACTTGACTATGTTTTAGATTGTTTTTATACTTGATTATTTCTTTTGAAGGAATGTGATTTTTTAATATTATTTTTCAAAATATTTTTAATATTCTGTCCTTGAAATGAACTCAAGAGGAAGAAAAAAATTTGCATAGCACAAAATGTGCAGGTGTTTGAATAAAGCTGTGGCAGCCTTGTTTTGTACAACCACTTAAAAAAATGACCAAAGCCCTGAACGAGGAGCACACTCTATGTTGCCATGGCAAAAAAAGAAAAACATAACTTCCCCAGTTTAGAGGTACTATGCTATATTTGGAAGATGTAAACATAACTAATTATATTAACAAGAAGTGTGAAAATAGATCTACACGCCAAACTCCTGGTGCAAACTCCTTTATTTGTGTTCAAACACCAAAACAGGTTAATCCAACAACTTGTACTCGCAATCAAATTTATAATATAGGGTTGCGACGCAAATCAAACCAAAACTAAACACCAACAAAGATCTGAAAACATACAAGATACTCTCTTAAGGTAAGTCTTCTCTGGTAACATTGAAACAGAGCGGGCTTTGTGGTTGTGAGAAGAATTATGTCTCAGGGAGTCATTGTGTTGCTGTAAATGCGGCTGATTATCAATAAGCACACGGTCATGACTAGGGGTGCCTCACTCCACCCATTCATTTGACCAGCCTCCTAAGCTCTGACAGACAGCACATGAACGAAAGGAAGGGTGCAGAGGACACATCTTGGGGGATTCACCCCATCTGAGGCTCCGGAGCACCCAACAGCTTGATCCCGTGTCACTCTGAGGGCAAGGCTTGGCTCTCCCTTGATTCGCTTTTGAAATCTAAACGTTTAATTGTGGTCAATGAAAGGAGGTTCAAGCAAATGAATGGTTGAGGAATATGAACAGAGGGGAGGGGCTGTTTCAGAGTGGCAGGCTGTAAAATGAGTACACATAAGAAGCAGGAGATAAAAAAAAAAAGAAAATCAAGAGGGAATAATGAAATTAGGGATGGGGGCGAGCGAGGAAGAGAAAGCAAGGGCAGTGGAACTTGAAGCGCTGACCCCTATCGTCTGCGGTGAAAAGCAAGAGATTAGAAAGTGTTTCATGCTAATTTCCATGGAGATTTCTGTAATTTCTCAAAAATTACTTCTTCCTCCTTTGATTTTTCCGTACTGCCAGGCCCCCTGCTAGTGTTGTCGGGGTGGTCTACTCTATCACGCCTCTACTCTTGTGGGCCCCTCGATGGCCCCTCGCTGCGGCCAGCCGTCGAGAGATTACTGAAGCGGTGCTGACGTCTCTATCAGCTCGCACCACTGTCATGCCCTCTCCCAACCCACTATGCTCACCCGATCCCCCCTGCCCCCATTCCTAGCATCTTCTCTGCGCCCACCAATGCAAACCCTCGCAGATCTGTCAGATGACGGCTTCATTGGTTCTCATGCATACTCTGCATACTCTTGTCTTTCCATCTTCTCATCCTTCTTAGAAAGCTGCACCTGAAGAAAGATTTCTTCCTCCCCCCTCAGCTTCCATTGTAGACTGCCTCACCTATTGCTATCCCTCAGCCTTCACTCTCTCTGCCTCATCCTGGTTTGTGCTTCTGCCTGCCACATCAAAGGAGGACCAGGGGTCACAGAGCCACAGGCATAGAATATAAATGCAGCCAACTCCATGGCAGTATAGGAAATCAATCCTCTAAAGATAGCGCCATAAACTTTCTGAACCCATCATCAGTGTCTGATACATATAGCAACATATAGAAATGTTTTGTGGCTCTTTGCAGATTGTATACGAAGTGTTACACAAGTCTCAAAAGAAATTTTTCCTGCTCTTAAAATATTGTCTAAAAGTATATTTCCTTAGTTTCCACAAGAAATCAAATTTAACATTTAAAATCTGTGACAAACTTTAATTCTGTATTACAAGTTCATCTCAATAAAGCAGAATAGAAATCAAAGTTAATTCTTTCTAGTAACTAATTTTAAGACCCTTTTATGCTAATTTTGATGAGTATGCATCAAGGACGAACAGTTTAATTGGTTTCTAAAACAAATAACACTGAAGAAAAAAGCTAAGTAAAAAAATATGTTTGATTCTTGATCTGATGATCGACAACTACGCATGCATGGCAAGTCACGACAGTCACAAAAGGTCATTGCTAAAGGAGATGGCTGATCACAAAATGCTTTATCTGGACATATTAATAGAAAATTGACTAGAAGGAAAACGTCTGGTAGAAAAAGGTACACAAGTATAAAGACTAATCTGAGCTGAACTCTAAATGATTTGGGATCTCGATAGCAGCATATGAATTAGTCCTCATTGTCTTACAGTTGCTTGAGATGAACTGTATTTTAAATTTGGCAGCAATATGATTAAAATCACCAACAGTGATTATTTCTCCCTTTCTCAATACTCAGAACTCTTTCAGTAATTCTGCAGCACCTTGTTTATTCTTTATGTGTTATATATTTCATAGAAAGTGAAAAACAAGAATAAATCAGTCAGAAAGAAAACCTGAGATTATTATTGGGCTGGGAAAGTCTAATCTCTAACATACCATGACCTAAAATATAAGAATAATCCAAATGTTATTTTTTAAATATACTTACATTGGCAGCACATATTCAGCTTTTTAAAGATACTTCTAGGAAAAATTAGACTCACAGGAAAAATGAAGCCTTTGAGAATAACAAGGCTCCAGAAACATGTAAACAACTTTTGTCGGTATCCCTGACAAAAATACTCAAGCCAGCATTCACAAGTGATGCATCACACAATATGTCAGTAATTGACTCAAGTTTGTCTTCATCACCTGCAATGGCGTAGGACTGCCTTGCAGACGATGGAACGATAACTGACTGAATGATAAGGAAAAAAAAGAAAAGGAGGAAAAAAATGTGACACGGGGAGGCAGAAACAGTATTGTTATAAATCCAAAGAGTCTCTGGATGAATGAGAAAACTAGCGTGACAGGCAGACACCGTGGACTGCGGCGGGGTTGGACGGCTCAGTGTGTGGGGGCGACTGGCTCCGGTTGCTTAGCATTAGTATTAGATAAACACTGTGTCGGAAGATGTCAACGTCTCCATTAATGCCAGAGCTGCCACGCGGGCTGTACTTGAGTGACACGGTGTTTTGTGGAGTGTGACAGGGGTTGTAAATGCTAACTCTCTCTGGCTAGATCTCCGAGCCTGGCGGAGGCAAACCCACGACGACACCTGTGACTGCAGTGGAGCTGCGCGTTTGACACTGTTAGGGGATGATAATATTGTCCTGTCATCCTTATCCGAAAAACAGCACTGAACTCTTTCAGTATAACTGCCAATAATTTCATAATGGAAGAGCCTGTTTTAATTTAATTTTGAATGTACAATTGCAAATTTTTTTTTCCCCTAAATCAGTCCTTATTTTAATGCTAAGCTGAATTTGAAGCTTATTCAGACACACGGGCAAAAGCTTAAAAAAAACCCACAAAAAAAAACCTTTGCTTGCTTATCATTCTGCTAACCACAAGCAGATTAGCCTCATCTGGAAGTGTGGCTGGCCCAGAAGGCTTTGCCATAGTCTTTACAAACCACAATATGAAAGCTGTGTGTTCAGCACAAGCCTAATGCACTTAAAGCCAGCCACAAGCCCACATATTCAGCCGCAGAATGAGCAGGATATGGGTTTTTCCATGCTTTCACCGCCCGGGCCATGGCTTTTCCCAGCCAGTAATTATACTGCCAATACTGTTCCAGTCAAAAATATTAAATGTTTTTTTTTGTTGTTGTTGTTTAAAAAAGATTTCAATATTTAAACAATAATGTATGCTTTACAATTCTAACCAACAGACAAACATAAAAAAGTTACTAAAATGGATAATAAATAGCTGCCATGTAATGTTTAATAGTATATGTTAAATAATCAAAATTACAGGAATTTTTCTAAAATACTGATAAGAAGAAAGAAAAAAAAACTACATTGAAAGCTCACGGTGCAAGAAATTTTCACAAAATAGCAGACAGAATAAAACAGGTCTTGGCTCGATAATTCTGGCGATCTCAGAGCTGCTGAGTTGTTCTGCAGGCTGGAGGGCTGGACACTGTAGTGTGCTCTCCCCCACTACCCGCCCCCTAATGCCCTGTCCATTGATCTTTCCCGTAACTACAGCTCCACACAGAAACCCACACAATCTGTGCAGAGTAGTGCTCCTAGGCACCCCCCACTTCAAAAGGTGCATATTTACTCTTAGAAATTTAGAGAAAGTGCAGCTGTGGATGCATCTTCCAACCCCAGTCAATGATAGGGCCGGTCCTCCTGACCCCCCACTTCCAGCTCGCCATGCTGGCTAATAAAGTGCTTCTTAGGCTTGGTGGTTTCCCTAGAAGCCTTATGGGGTTATTTCAAACTAGCACTTAGGTTTGTTTCCATCAAGTCTTCTTGAAAATTGATTTTTGGAGAAATACATATGCTGTGGCTCAACAAAGTTCCAGAATGTCCCACTGTTGATTGTTTTTTTCTTGGCTTTCTTGTTAGTCTGAAAAGATTTTGGTAGTCTTTCTTCAGGATGGCTGAAAAAACTCTAAATAATCAACATTTTGTCCGCATAAATAAAAACTAAAACACAAAATATACCCAGCTGTAAGTATTTTAACCTGCATTTACAAAATCTGATTAGAATGCACATCTAAACAAAGATTGAGCTCATTCAAGCTAAATAATCATTAAAAAAAATCTTGATTTCCCACTTAGCATAAAAACATAAAATATATATATATAATTAGCATTTTTTTTTCCTGAAAATCTGCATGTCTTACTTAACATTTCCTGTTTAGTTTTTTTTGTCTTTGACAAAAGTATTTAATGTCGGGACACACATTATCATAATTGTCATTCCCAATTTTCAAAAACAAATGTGTATTAAGGATAGCTAAAATAGGCCTTCTGGTGAAAATCAGACAATCAAAATCTTTTGTAATTAGCATGGTGATATTCTCATTACCAGCGATTCAAGCTATTCTGTGCTGCCTCTTGTCCTTTGCAACAATTAGAAAAATATGTCAGCTGTGATTTTTTTTTTCTTCTTGTCTCCTTTATTTAACTTTAAATGGCTGTCAGTAAAGTGGCACAGTGGGGGATTTATTCAAAAACAATGACATTTACAACTCAAATTTGGAAGAACTGCTTTCACTTTGTGCTCAGCGGGAAAACCAAAGTTTGAAGCGAGTGTGCTAAAGGTCGAAAACAATTAGCATAACACCACAGACAGTCTCGACGATGTATCATTTATTCTGCATAAATTATACAAGCTGTAGTGAAAGAACATAAAAGTTTTGCTCAAGAAATGATCCACATTCAGTAGCCTGAAAACAAGTGACCTCCTGACTGCATTCCCTGACATTCATCATTTGATTGTCACTTTGTAGGTAAGTGTCTGCCTAACCAGGCGGCTTCGTATGGCGATGATTGCATTCTTCAAGTCTGCCACAACAGCGTTAGCTCTCAAAACAGAAAAAAATAGAGAAAAAAAACCTGTTTCAATGTCATTAATCCCAACTTGTTTGGACTCTTCACACCAACTCTCCCACACATCTCTGTTTCTACCCCTTTTTTCTCCTCTCAGCGCATACTACCGCTCTCACTCTCTCTGCCTCGCTAACATGTTGACAGCAGTTTGTTAGTAGGTATCAGTTTTCAGCGAGCAGCCTGGGAGGGAGAAAGGGATGTGGTAATCATCTCTATCTCCGGCTGCTTGGCAGCGTTCCCCTCGGCATGCTGGCAGACACTTGCCATTGAGCGGCTGTCAGGCAGAAAGGGTGTGGGATGTGGGCTCAGGCTACACAGGTCACGGTCACTTCTTTCCAAAAGCCACTGAAGCTAAAACCTTAAGTGGCATTTGAGCTACCTACACTGTCAGTTCTGACACTCTGCAACACTAACAAGGAGACCACCGGTAGAGAGTCAAACTCGATTATGCCTCCCTGGTGGATTTTCTTAATATAGCTAAGCTACTGCCAGACTTGTTTTCCTAACAGAAAGCACAGGCTTTTAACATCACCTGCATTGTCGTGTGGATGTGTATGAAGGCATTTTGTGCATTATTTAAAAAGCACTTCGGCATCGGATTTATCCTATCATGTAACGCTGATTGCCAATTGTTGTTAATCATTATCAAATCAGTGAAAACTAGTTAGCAGTGTTGGCTGACAAATCGTGAACGACAGCCCTGCATGTCCAGTTTGTTTCTATGAAAATAAGAATTAATTTTCACAGAATTTTCCCCATATGAATTAGAGTTTGCATGCTTGAATTTAAAAGAGGAAAAGAGAAAAAGGACTCAACTCACCCACAATGGTGCAAACCACTCGTACAGGTCAAAAGTTAGCAAATTATTTTCAAACATGGACAGGAAAATTTGTCTGTAACATATCAAATCAACTGTTGTTAAATACCAAGCTACGAATTCCTGTTAAAATGTCTGTTTTTTATAATGTAAAGGAATTATACTAAAGCAAACAAATGTTTTACCACCTTTTCCCCTCTAACACAAATTGAAGGAACAATATTAGGAAGAAATGGACAAAAAAAAAACTGCAATTGTCTGCAAATTAATATTTTTCCACACATTTAAACTAACTGAAATAAAAATGTATAAAGCCATTTTTATTTAAATTCCACCATTGAGTCTGCCTTCAGTTAAAATCCTGAAGTAAATCTTACATTAGATTACATTCCATTCCTATGTAAGACACAATATACTCAATTTATCATTTATTTATTTTGTTTATTAAGCATTAAATAATGCTCATCATTATTTAATGCTAAAGCAACACAGCAAATATAACCACTAAAAACTTTCAACAACTGCCTCAAAAACAAAAAAAAACAACATCTGGCCAGCCCTTACACAACTTTCTGGAGCCGCTCCTGACTTTTTTTCATTTAGACACACAGTTTGCTTAGTAAAAATTTGTATCATGGCCAGAGGGACATAAAAATCATTTTTATTAGAATACCTATGTTTATCACTGAAGATGCCCTTTTTGTGTACAGAATATATACTTTTTTTCCTTCACCATAACAACCCTGAATTCATTTAAATCTGACATCAGGTCATAAACCTGCAGCTATTATTTATTTAGAGTAATAACTAATTAGCATTCCAGATAAAAACATAACAAAAAGTTCCGGTGAGGGATTAAAACTTTAGACAAAGCTGTGAGGAAAAGTGGTTGACTTTCAGGGCTGCAAAATGAATTACGCTTGACAAGCTGCAGTCTCTCAGAAGCCGGACCTGTGATCTTTAGAGTGATACCCTCAAGTTCACAGCAACAAATACCCACCATCACTCAGGGAGATCCTAAGTCTCTCTGTTGGCCAATTACTGCTTTTCAAAAGCCTCGGGCACCCAGGAAACTTTGACTCCTGGAAATAAAGACCAATCTCAGAGAGGAACGTTGCAGCTATTAAAATCTTTATAATTCTGTAAATCACAAGTGATTTGTTTTGCCCTCTGGCTTGTTCCGATACATCCTTGCTACTATTGCAAAGGGCATGAGGTGACTGCAATTGAGGAGAGTAAGCTTATTTTTACAACTAAGCTTGGTGGAAAAAAAAGGGAGACATGCCTTTTTTCTTCTGCTTTTGGAGTGCAGAAGGCAAAGATCTCCTCTGTGTCATAATTGCCTGAAGTTAGAGAGTAAAGGCTCTGGACTCCTGATGTTAGTGCAGGCCTTTCATCAGGGGGGTTGGAGTCAGAGGTGCTTTCAAAGATCAGGCACTCAAGAGGATCCAGCCTTGTTTTTATTGAAGTAACGAAGGCATTTTAAAAAGAGAATGAGGAGGAAAAAAAATCATCATCACTCATTTGCTGCTGCTGTCATTGTTGTTTTTGCTGATGATTGCAATTCCCCCTTATTGGGAGCAAACTTACATTTTTAAAATTATTTCAGTTTTAAGCTATGATATTGAGCATGCCTTACTGATTAATTTTGAAGATGGATTTTGAAATTACCCTGCTTATTAAAACCAAAGTGGGAGGCAAAAGTGGCAGAGAGGATCATGCAATTATGAGTAAAATCACTCCAATTAAACAGTGCCATGTTAAGTTTTAGAGAACACACACTCTACATAATGTAATTACAAACTGGAATGTGTGTGTGGGATGAGGGGTGGGGATGGATAGGAAAAAAAAAAGAAAACAGCAACAATCTGGAACGAAGCGTTCGCGGTTGATGGATTCTCGAAAAAGCTCTTCTCTCCTCTGGTGTTCAGGGTTAAGGATGGCTCTCCTCTGCTGCTGCAGTGCTCTCCCTCCCAACAGCCACACTCCCCCCATTCAGCAATGCAAGGCCCTCTGGTACTAGACAAGGGCCCTGACTGAGGACGCTTTGATGCTTCAGCCTTTAATCACCAGAGCATCCTTACAAAGCTGAGCAGATAGGCAAGCAGGTCGCAGGAAGGATGTCCCAACCATAAATCAGACTACAGGGGTGACAGGACGCAAAATAGGTGAATTGTCCTTGGCTCCACGATGCTGGCGGCATCCCTTGTGTCCCCCCTGAGTCACACCACCCTTTTTATTATTTGGGAGCAAGTCAAACAAATGCCCTACCAGCCATTCTTCCCCTCTCCCCACCCTTGTGTTTTTTTTTTTTTCTTTTTCCCCCTGTAGTCTTCGAGGCTGGACCCTGCTATGAACTGTTTCCAGAGTCAGTTACTGGTGTAATTGAAAGTGCTTTGTCATCGCTTTCAGCCAAACACTGATGGATGTGAAGTTGAATGAGGTTTGGGTTTTAGTTATACGAGGGAGCCCGTGTAAGATTTATCACCAGAGGCTTAAGAGGCTACAAGGGACCATTAAAGCACCACCACCATCTACATCACAGTGAATTGTTCATTATTATTCATTAAAGCAAAATGCCTTTAATATCTCTAGTTCCCCCATGTGAAACCTAACAAAATGTACATGCGTTTTAAAAGACTGTTGCAGAAAAATACAAATCTAGGTATCCAGTTTTCAGAGTACCCCAAGCTTGGTAAGCTAAAATAGAAAGAAATAAGGTCATAGACTAAACTATAAATATATATTGTATCTCTTCATTTGTATTGCAATAATTAAATTTTAAAGAACACCAGAATAAGTAAAAAAACACTATTCTCTTAAATCTGAATTTCAAAATTTAACCTTCACACGCTCTGCATGTCCGCTAAACCTTCCTCGAAGGTTTCACATTGTTTCATAATTAGCATGCTCTATGGAGAACCTTATAAAACCATTTAATTTAAATTTGGATCCAACATCCACATGCAAAGCGTGGGAGGTGTGCTAGCTCTCATTGTCTCCCACTTATTATAGGCTGCCCCCAGCTGCATAGGTTTGCGAGGGTAGGATCCTGGCTCCTATCCAGGACGGCTCTGATCCGGGCCTCTTTGTGATTTGAGCAGCCGAGCTGTGCAGGGCTGCTGTCCTAGAGCCATGTTGGAATACCAGAGCAGCGGTGGAGGTGCAGAGGCAAGTGACCTCACTGTGTGATGTGAGTAAGAATACGGAGCAAGAGTTACACATTAAGGTTGCTTGGATTATAAATAAAGTAGTGTGTGGTTTCTGAGCTGAGAAAAGGTGAATACCAGTGCTCACAGCACAATTGTAAATGGCGCCCTATCTGAGCACTGGCTGAAGGCTGCCAAGACAGCATGGCCAATGGAATTACATATATGAGATGCTTTTATTTTTCAAAGGCGCTTGCTTTTATTTTGTGCATTTATGTGCATTAAAAAAATATTCTTTGTTTTGTTCTCAATGACAATTTTTTTTCTACAAATAAATTACTTGCTTTTTTCTTATGCTGAAAAAAGCAACATAAGAAAGTCACAAGTTGTGGAAGTCTTCAGCTCAAATGACCTCTTGCTAAGTCGATGCCCTGTTTCGTACCAGTATTTTTTAGTTGGAATATTACCCCTTCCAACTTCCACTCTGAGAACTATTTCATACCCAACTCCTTAAACCATGGAATATGAACTTATAGTTTATTGCAGTAATAAAAGGCTCAAATCTTACATGTTAATTAGATATTCAGGTAAAAAATTTAATTCACTGAACAGTAGATTGGTGATGAGATTTAGCCAATTTTAAACCTGACTGGCTCTGAGTGGTATTTGGCAAATCAGACACCAAAAATTCTTCATTTCTTTAAATGAGTGGATGTGCCGCACCACAGATAATGCTAATACCACCCATAATTGGTGAGAAAGTGATTCCTGAGGTGGGAACAGTTAGTTAACCATTCTGTTTGATGTTGTTTAGAAATAAAGTAAGTCAAAAAGTTCCTGGTAGTGTCTGTGAAGAAAGTTGTATTATCTGAAGGTAAATCAAAACACGGTGTAAATATTGGATAATATTGGCTTTAAAAGTTTAAAAGCTCAGAAATCAGCCATAAAATCTCATATTGGTCAATCTCTAAATAATTCTTAGATTACTTTTTCTCGGCCTTCCTGTTGTAAACAGTATGAAAGAGAAAGTTTTGTGAAAAAGCTAACCGCATGATAGGAAATGCCTGTCACTGACCTCCATGAGACCTGTGATGTTTTGGGTCATCTTGTGGAGCCGCAAGAGTAGAAGGGAGGAACAAAAGACCAAGACCCTGCCAAAGGCACAAATACAGAGAACAAACAAAGAGAATTTCATTTTGACAGGAAAACAGTTTCCAGAATAGGCAGCGGTTACTTAAATCCACTACAAGTAAAACTGTGTGTGACTTCACCGACAGCGAATTGGAAAGACAGCGTGGATGGAAATTTTAAATGAGTTCTGTCCTGCAGCAAAATATAAATTTACCAAACTTAAATTTTTCTGTCTCAAATATTTCATAACCCAAAAGGTACAGATGCACAGATCTCTTGATATGTAATAAATAGATATGATCCTGCCTGTGGGAAAATTAGCATGGTAAGTGAACATTAACTTGCAGATGGTTGGATATAGGGAATGTTGTGGCTCCCTAACAAACAATTGATTAACTTGTAAACTCCCATTGCCCAGCTGTTATTCAAGCTGTTTAGCATAAATGAAAGAAGGGGAGTAGAGAAAGGATCCAGATGCTTTGAGTGCAGCAAAAAGGCAATCTGTCATTGTTCTCAACTAACACTGATGGATGCTGCTTTGAATGGGGATTGGTTTTACTTAAACATGACAAAGTGAGGGATGACATGCCATTGGTCACAAAGGTCTGGAGGTCCCGAAACGCCTCAGCGGTCCCTTTTTTCAGCCAAGACAACCTCTTGTTCATGTATCAGCTGCCAATAAAAGGGGAAACGTTGTCGGGGCACGCTTTTAGTTTGTTTGTTTTCCCATGTGTTGATGTCAAAATTGAAAAATGAGAAAATGAGAAAATGAACAAAACTTCCACACGGACCACACTGAGGAGGAAGCCAGTGTCATTACTGCATGGTCTACTCCCCTCTCAGTCTCTTGTGGAGACTCCAAAGAGCCATCACACTACTGTAAAGAGGCCAAGAGTTGGATGTGCTACAACTGAAAAAGAAAATTACAAAAAACATATTGCAAAGAAAATTGTTTGCCTCAATACAGATTTGTTGTTTAGTTGTTTCACAGACTTCTGTGTTTTTTTAAATAATTAACAAATGTTAGTAGTTTTAGATAACCCAAGACAATATAGAATGATGATTTCTTCAAAAACGGGTTGTGTAAGTTAATAAAGATAAGAGCTCCCTATGTCAAAAAGAAAGAAAAAAATAATCACGGTATTTGGTAAATCATAGCTTAAATGTGATTAGAAACACTTCTGGAATGCTAACTTCAGTTTCGCTTTCCAGACCCACCCCTATCACTAGAATGAAGAAATAGCTTCAACAGAACCTGTTGGCAAGATGAAGTAGGCTAAAAGGTTGCAATGTAGTGTTGCTGTGGTTGCACAGGTTGTAAAAAAAAAAGTACAAACATGAGACACAGCAGCAGGCATCAGTGGTCTACGAGGGAGAAGTCTCTCTGTGCGACTGTACTAGTAGATAGAAGAGCATTGTCTACAGAGGCTTTAGTCAGCTAATATTAGCCTACTCGCACACAAATGTTTCATACCCAAAGACAAGGGCAAAATTCTCTCATTTTAAGTTTTACAGAAGCTGAACTTACCGGCTACCCTAATTTTTAGGCATCAGCCTGAGAAAAAAAAAAAGAAAAACAATACTGGTGGACTTCTACCTTGAAGAAGTAGTTGATGAAGAAAGTACAACTAGATCCATTGTTTCCAAGTGTATGAGAAAATTAATGTGAACAGCAATATGCCAACTCAGCCATTACAAAACCATTACATGTGCAGAACTACTTAACTACATAGAAGTAATGATTGTGTTTATGCAGCGATGCATATACACTGGGAGAAACCCCACCACAATAATTTGAGGTTGGTAAAAGCTCTGAATGCAGAAATATGACTTACGTCATCCAGAATCATATACAATTTGAAAGTTGTGGACATTCCCGGCAGTGGGCAGAATTTCTGGGGGGGAAAAAAACAGCCATCTTAGCCACACTTTGTGATGTCAAACCTGTAAACTCTGCTTTTCACTAGCATATAAAACTGATATGGACTGCTCTTCCAGCTGCAGAGTGAGGTGACATTACATAACTGGAAGTAATAAGAAAAAGTTTCTTTGGATCATAGACTTGGACATCAACCATCAGAAGTAATCCAGTTTCTCAAATTTAGGAGGGTAAGAAGGCTCTTCAAAGCATCACACTAGACAGATTAGGAAGTGACAGCTGGATTATTATTGCTTGTTAATATGGTTGGAATACCAATCAACATAAATTACAATGTTGCCTTAGATTTAAAATATCACATTTTTTATTTACTACAAGCAGCCAAGCAAAACATAGCTGAAACCCAACTTAACTGTGATACATAATACAGGAAGTAAAGCACTATTCAGTATAGCACAATAAAAATCATGTAGCCAATGCACATGTCAAAACCTATTTATAAAAGTGTAAAAAGAAAGGCTTGTTATCCATACACTAACACTGACTTCTGACTTCCACCTGCAGGCTGTAAAAATAAAAAATAAAATATCAAACATCTGTTCACATAGCTGCTGCATCTTGATACAAAGTGGGTCATGTAGCAAAAGCTATAAGCATACCAGTCATTTTTATCTACAAACAGGTACAGCCAAAGTCTGACCTTAATACAGTAGAAATGCAGACAAATATTGCTTTTTTTTAGAAGCTGACCACCATATTTTAGATTTTTTATAAATAAACAAATGTAAGACTGGATTCTGCACATCATTTTAAAACTTACAAACTTATAAAATTTGATTATTTAATACAGTAAATAAATTCATGAAACTGTTTTGCTTCAGTTAACTGGTATTTTATTTTTTTTACTTGAGGAAATGTGATCTACAACATTCCTCCAAAAGCCAAAACACAAAAATATTTTAAACAGATTCTTCTTTCACAACGATGCAATATAGAGAAGGCTTACCTCTTCAAGCTTTTCACATTTCCTCTTTTTACAGCTACACACTTCAATGCTTTTCGTCAGGACTTTTGTTGATGGGCCAACATAAAGTACTGCATAACTGAAAGAGAAAGGAAGTGATAGAGGGTTAAATAAACAGATATATGGGTCTCACGGTGCAGATTATAACACTGCACTGTTATAATAAAGCCTTCAGTGGGATGGTGCACTTAGTAAATTTCAGCATGTTGAATGAAATAATATTGTATAAAGATACATGTTTATGTTGTTCCCACTTAAGAAAGGCCTAATTAGTTATCTTAACTATGGATGTCCCGATCTGATCACGTGGTTTCAAACTATCAAAAATCAAGGGTTATGTTTCAATCTGGGATCAGATTTATTTATTCTAAAACCTAATAGGAATAATAACACTTAGTAGCTACCTTTATGAGGTGGTACAGAGTCAGAGTGTCTCGAAACAACACACAAGCAGCACTTTGAAATGTGACAGCCGTAGACCAAACCAGAACACGACATCAGCTTGAAGTGAGAGCACTGTTGCCAACTTAGCAATATCGTCACTGTATTTAGTGTCTTTTCAGACCCCCCAGCAACTTTTTTTTTTCAAAAAAGTAACTTCAACAAATGTAGTAACTGTCTCTGGTTTATGGGAGATTTTGGCAACAACACAAAAAGCAAAGATTGTACTGCAGTTAAAACGACCAGTGAAGCTGCTGTGAGCCCCTCTCATGTCCGAAGCGCTTGCAGGCGTTCAGTCTAACTAACAGCAGTCTTGTTGTGCAACAGCCTTCAGCAGAGCAGAGAGGAGACCACTCTATTCTGTTTGCACATTGCAATGGAATCACGCACACACAAAGCAGATCTGTGATTTTTTTTTTATCTGTTCTGAATTTCTTCTTTAGGTTAGATCATGATGTGTGTTAATGTTTCAGATCTTTTCAAGTTGTCAGAAATGTTCTCTATTACAATTATTGATTCTACATGTTTGACTTTGATCAGATCTGGGTGTCCTTACTGAAATTCAATTTAGCTTTCTAAAACATTATGTTATGTGGGCACGGACAATTATTTTAGGGATATTACTTTTTCATATAGGAGAGGGAATTTGTAGGTAAAAGTTTCTTCTCGTTTTTTACGACTTATGTGCTTCCTGTGACTTTATTTGACAGATGTTTGACACTAAGATATCTAATCTAAAGTGTTCAGGAATAACTCTACACTGAAGCACCTTATGAATAAAGTAACTTATTAAAGGAAAGGCAGATATTTGTAGGGTAAGGATTAGTAACCAGTCTCAGGGAAAATAAAAAATCTCTGCTCAAAGGCCAGTTTTTTTCATCTTTGGTTGATTTTTCACTAGAAATTTGCATCACCTCTAAATGTTTAATTTAACAATTTGGGTTAAGTTTTTTTTAAGCTTTTATTATTATTATTAATATCAGCTCTACCTCTTTATTGACCTAAATGTCACATTTAAAAATGCATTTAAAAAATTGTCAAGAAGATGGAAGAATAAGAACACTTCCTGTGATGGGTACCCTCTAACTGTGCATAATAAGCACAGTTCCAGAGAGAAAATGTCAAATCAGCATTTTTTAATTTTTTTTATTTTGTGATATTGCTTATACATCTCTAATGTGAGTCCATGCGGGTAGACTGGCCACTGGCTGAAGCCAATTGTCTGAGTTCAGAATCACAACACAAGACACTTGGAAGACAGAGGAGAAAACAGTGAAGGAGTTTCAACAGCCATCCCTCAGACAGGAAGACTCTAGAGGAAACACCAGAAAGCCATTAACTAACCACAGAATTATGATGATCTATTTGCTGGGATGGGCTTACAGACAGCTAATGAACAAGTCTCAACTCAACCCCCCTCACAATCACTCCACCCACACCCTATCTCACATGCTGCATATCCACACACACCAAGAAGGAATTCTGAAAGAGCTCTTGCTTGTTCAGAACAGCATGGCAGATCAATGCCTGATTTTTAAATCAAGGGAAAAGGTTATTTTGTGTCTCACTGGGATTCCACTTACTATCTTCTTATATCTAAGATACTCCCATACCCATTTCAACCAAACCAGTCCAACCCCCTTCCAAAACAACACATGCACACATCTCCTAATTAAGAGCGAGGCGGTGGGGCATTTTTGTGTCTGTGGTTATGCTTGCAATGTTAGTGTCTGGAGTGTGAAAACAGATCTGATGGAGCAGTGCCCTCAGCTCTCCCTGATCAGGCTCCAGCAGGTATCCCCCCCATGATTGACAGCTCACAGGTCAGCCGCCCATCTCTGAGACTGTTAGTGGGTGGGCGGTAAAAAGATTTGGAATGCCTGGGACCCTGATTGCTTTATTGCTCGCCTGTCAGAACCATTGTATGGCTCTGTATTATTAGGGCTCGCCATCTCTCACCGTCTGGAAGGTGTCGCGTCTCAGCTCTGCATAAAGAATCGCCACTCTATTCAAAACCCTCTTTCTCTTTTTTGGCTGAAAGGAAGAAAGCACAGATTTTTCCACACAATCTCCTGTACTGGTTTGACAGATAATGCAACATGAGTGTCTCTGGGGGAATGGTGTCCGTCGTGCTGCTTTACACACGAGTGATGAAGATTTGAGATCCCATTTGGCAGTAATTTCTCACTATATTACAAATGATAGTTGATGAAAGGGTACAAAAATTATTCCGATGGTCTTGATTTATTTTTCTTGTAGTCATTTTGGGGTCCTTTTACAATGTTTCAATGTGTCTTCCATTTCCTGATGATGGCCTTTCTTAATAAGACAACAAATAAATTGGACTTTTTTGTACTAAAGAGGATTGAGTAATGTGGCCAGTTACATCTATATATGAAGTAATCTATAAATTATATTGATAGTATTGTGAAGCCAGAGTATCCAGAGAGAACCCATGTATGAACCGCAAGAGCACGCAAACTCCATTCAGAAAGATGCCAGCCTGGGATTTTAACCCATTACCTTCTTGCCCATTTGCTTTTTGCTGTTTCTATGCAGAAAATATAAAAAAAAAAACATGATTTTATTTTTTTTTACAATAGAAATAAAGCAATTAGTCCAACATGTTCTAAAATAATGTGGCACACTGACCAACACTTAAAAATTAGATATGCATTTGTGTTTTGAGTTCAATACATAAACAAATATTGACTGTTTCCAGGTAAAATTCATAGAAGAATATTACAACTTTTTGCCTCTCTAACACTTCAATGAGTAACACAAATAAAATAAATTTATATTAGCTGGTTTATCAGTTAATTACTTCTGACTGGAGGTCAATATTAGGTTAATATTTTGGCATTCTACAGTAAAGATGGTAGAGAATCTGTAGAAAGAGCTGGGAGGCTTTTCAGCCTCAAAGACTTAAAGCAGAGATAATCCTTTAGAATACCAGCGGCAATATGAAACCAACACGTTAGTAAAATCGAAATATAGACTAATAGTCCTACATTTTAATGATTCCTGTATTATTTCTTATCAGAAACAAACTTCTCAGTTGAATAGAAATAATGATATTTGTGTAATAATGTTATAATTATATCAACTTGTACAATGACTTGTTTTAGGTGATGATTGCTTAAGAAACAGCAATGACAAGCTACATTCAATAAAGGCAAAACAAATAAACTACATTAAACATGGAAAGGTAGACACAAAAATTTGTATTCTAGCTGTGTCAACAGCATCAGTTGGAAGGAATAAAATAAATTAATCAACCAAATTCATATTGACCACAGGTCAATTTTCACATCTTCGGCAGATTTGCGTCCATCGTAATGAACAAACGACATTACAGTGCAGTTTAACCTAAAAGCAAGCGTAGTAGACAGAAGCAGCATCCATCTGTTTTCTTTCAGTCTCCTAGCCACAGATGTAGCTCTAATATCCGTAAGCCTTAAAATAGCTTTATGAGGGAGCCTTGGCTGGTGAAAATTATTACAGAATAGAGATAAAACACAGAAGTTATTTCTGTCAATTATGCTACCCTCTGCCATGGCGTTTTTCTCAGCTGCAACAACATTAGCATCCGCCTCTGCACTTTTTTTTCTGCTATATTGCTCATGTCTGCCTCCGCCATCATTTAAGTGTTTACTCCAGAGACAAAGGGGACAGCATCATTTCCTGCCATTCATGTAAGCTATGCGAGGTGGGGCACTAGCTGGCTTCCTGCTCTTATTGTGGAAGACAGTGACACAGTGCATTATACAATAAAAAAAATAAAATAGTAATACATTTCAGTACATTGTTAGTCCTGAATATCAGCTGTAAGTGTTCTAAAATGTTGAAGCACATTTTGCTTAAACTGAAATATTTAGAAAAACTATTAAAAAATAAAATCTAATTCTAATAGGCCTAAAATTCTATTACTACTATACTGGGATAAACAAATAAAAATTGAAAAAGAGCATTTGAGCATCAGGTCAGGTCACGCGGTCAAACTATGTCTTTTACTTCCCAATGGAACAAAGAGACTCCTCCAAAACTACAATGGTCGAGTGAACAGTGTCTCAACATAAATCCCTAGCTGTTTTCCTTTTTTTCTTCATCTAATTCCCCAGACCGCGATGACAGACTGGCAGGTTGTTTAAGGTCATCGGAGCTGTGCCTCCTGCTCCCCTGAATCCCAGGTGATGGCCAGGCCGCATCCCCGAGTGATCCTGCTGCTCCAGGCCACAGCAGAGACAGGCCCACTGGGGTGCCTTGACTCTGTCTCCATGGAGATGAGGCGACAGGCTGGCCGCGCCTCAGCCTCACACCTTCATGGTCAGTGACTTGGCGTCTCCGAGGAGATGTCCCTGCCTAACAGCAGTTGCACAAGTCGCGATTGCCCCCACTCACAGTCCCAAGACCATTCACTCTGTTTTATTTATTTTTTTTTCCTTTTCTTTTTTGTTGGCGCAGGCACAACAGCGGTTGGACCAGCCCTCCTTGCCCTGGCAGTGCTGCCCTTGTGAGGCCTGTTGGGAACAGTAGTGGGATGTTAGATTAGTCCTACAAGTCTGGGCAGGGCCTAAGAGGGGATGCAACGCACAGGGACTGCCCACTCCATCTATGGCTCATGCTCCGTTATGCTTTTTATCTGCGGGTGTGAAAATATCATTCCCAAATGCTGTCTCCTTTAAGCTCCACACACAATTGGCTGCTGATGAAACCTGGCTTGACTAGCTCAGTTCAGCATCCCTGATGGTCCATGTTATCACATCTCTGTACGCCGATCCAATCTAACAGAGCTGAGCAGCAGACACATACTTCTGAATATATACATCACTGACAAGCAGCTCTCATTCTGGTCTTCGTATTGATTTTTAAATGTGA
Organism: Brachyrhaphis terrabensis; assembly: GCA_903067065.1. Lineage (NCBI taxonomy): Eukaryota > Metazoa > Chordata > Actinopteri > Cyprinodontiformes > Poeciliidae > Brachyrhaphis > Brachyrhaphis terrabensis. The sequence goes on along the minus strand of CAEGAG010084593.1, from coordinate 13,907 downwards.
GACTGGTCTTCTTTGTGCATGTGTGTTCTAATCTGAGAAATGAATGATAACCTCTTCATCACTCTACCCCCTGAGTGTTCTTACTGGAAGCCATATTGATTTTGTTAGTCTGAGAGTCCTTGCATTGCATGGCCTTTACCTCAGGGACAAATCTAATTGTTTATCTCTGGACAGACTTCTGCCTTTACTCCCTTCTGTCTCATTATGTGCCAAGATTTGTCAAGTCAAGTCTCTCCACACTCTCGAATCACGCTTTACAACATGTCGTTCGGCGGAACACTACAGATGGCTTACTTATCAACAGACCCTCCCACATGGAATGCTACAAACATGACAGCACAACACACTTGCAAAAATATACACAAACCGACATACAATGTAATCACACTCTGGAGACGCAATTACACGTACTGACACACAAACATGAGTCGCAGGATTCTTCAGATCATTTATAAGCTTTCTCGAGGAACATGATAAACAGTTTTTCAGATCTTAAATGAAGTGCACACACGATAAATTCTGTATTTCTTTCCGAAAGTGTGATATTTGCTCATCCTGTATTTTGATCCATTTCATCACAGAGGATTTATGACTGAATAAAAACACAGACGGAGCTGTTGGTACCCCCTGCTGATATTCTAATCAGCAGGGGTCAAGTCAATAAAGAAATATGGCTTTTACAAAAAACATCCTGCTAGTGTGATATCAATAATTTTGTAGTCTATAAATTGAGCTGGCAGCATTGACAGAGAATAACGTGCTGCATTACAGTGAATTACTTAAAAGTTTCTCGATTGCAGTGACAAATTAACAAATGATTAGTGTGGCTTCTTACAGCATCTCAAACACAATTCTGTATAATATATTCACAGTAAAGCTCCTGTCAACAAAATATCTGTGTGAAACAGAAACTGAAAATGACAAACTTTGGTTGCACAACAGAAAGTAAAAGAAAAATGTTTTAAAAAGGTGTGTACCAAAATGTCAGCATTTCATTTTTGTTATAAATATTACTGTGCAGAGCATAAAGTTTTGAGGGTAAATTATTAAACCTTTTACTTCATAAGAAACTCCAAAATCTTTAACTGTAGCTTGGTTTACTCCTTCGGCTGTGCAATCCATGGTTGATTCAATCAGAGAATTAGAAAATATGTGATTGACAGCAGTAATTTTGTTTGACACCTATGTTCTACAAAGTATACAAGGATCTGGTAAGTGCAAACATATACAGTTGTAGGCCCTGTTCAGTTTGTTTTATACTATTTTCAGTTTCAAGTGCTCAACTACAGTCAGCATGGCAGGCTCTGACAAGGGTCTCCTGGAGTTCTCAGGTTCTGTACTTTATAAAAATTACCTACATTATGTTACTTGTTACTATTACAGAGGCAAAAGTTTACTGACATTTTTAAATTCCTTGTAAACATCAAACTGTTCCTCTCTACGATTTCACTGGTTTGTAGAGTTACATAGTTTTGCAGCCTCTGTTCTGCAGCAAACCTACCATTAGGGTTTCATTTCCTATCAGTCTGCCTCACAGCGAAAATACCTTCAAACAACCCTTCTGGTTTTACCTTTTTGACAAAAGGGAACCGCACAGACTCGTCTCGCCATACTTTTGTTTTTTGGAATTTTAAACGTCTAGCAGCAGCTCGTGTACAGCGATTATTTTCAAACACCTACTCTGTTATTTTAATACCGATAAATTCCGACAAACACCTGTAATGAGAAATTACTGCAATCCCACAGCTAAGACTAAATTTTTCCAAATCTGTATTAGTATCACAGCATTGAGATACTTGAGCTATTGAGTAGCTCAAGTATCACAGCAATACTTGAGCTACTCAGTGAACATTTGTATTTAGACTTTTGCAACACATTCAACGTATATAATGTAAAATAAGTGTTTCTTCCGTGGAACAAAATGTGAAACCAATTAATTTGTGCTATTGTGTTAATTTTGTTTAACCTACCAACATTACTGATATCACAGCTTATCCTTTCGAAATGAGGTAAAATTAAACACAGCAGTCTAAATATAAAGGAGAAAAAAAACTGTAGATAACAGAAAAACTTTGCTTTTGTCCATATCTGTTAAGTGCTGATACTGCAAAAAGGAGGCCCTTTACATATTGCTAAAAATGATGTAGTGGGAATAAGACAAACAGCTAATAAGAATTTTACAATTGGGAGACTATGCACATAGAGTTAAGTACTTAATGATCATGTCACAAATAAACATAAACAGAAATCCAATGAATAAAATAAATGTGTAATCTGGGTACAGCAGTTTGCATGAGGTAAAGAAAATGTCCCAAAGAGCATATTGCAACTTGTAAGGGTAAGACCAGTGTTTTCAGTTCTTTCCCACTCTATATTGAAATACAAAATTGCTGCATTATCAAATCAAAAATATTCTGAACTAAGGTCTTAGATTGCCTAAATTTAAAACAGTAGTCTATAGACATACTTTAATAAAAGTAAACAAGCAAAATCTGACCATTCAGTGAAATAATGTATATCTTATATCAAACATTGTTATAAAAAAAATGTTTTAATGTAAATGTTTATTGGTTTCTTTTTTCTAATCATCCTTTTCACCAACTCTCCAAACTCTTTCAGGCCACTGGAAGCCTTTGGTCAGATTTTATCAGTGAGTTAACTCCAGCGAAGTAGGCCAGATCAATACACACACTTTCAGAGAGGAGCCAGAGCAGAGAGTTAGAGGCGTGGGGGAGAAAAGGCGCAAGAGGTAGGGAGCAATCAGAGAGCTGTGGATGTATGCCTTCAGGAGTGGATCGATGCGCTGACAGGGGCCCTGCTTTGTTCTCACACAACACTCAGATGTTGGGCGTGCTTAACATGATTGCTTAAAGGTTTTTGTTTGCCTACTTGTGTTTTTGTTTGTCATTTTGCTCTACTTATAGCATTTCCTGCTGTCCCTTTTGTTTTGTTTTTGATACGTAGTAAGGTTTGCTTTCTTCAGATTTATTGTTTTCTTGCAGTGTACTTCTTGCCAGCAGGGGTTTCAGCTTGTATTTTAGTTTTCACATTTGTACAAATTCCTGCACATAGGTAATGGGAAATCTATAAGTACAAGAAAGGACAGAAAAAAAGTAACCATAAGCACAAGGAAATCCAATTTGGAAGCTTTTACTAAAACAAACTGGAGGACTAAATTCTTCTTATTTTATTATTCATTCAAGCTGTTTTCATTTCGGTCACCCAAAGCAAGTTAAACACTTTCCAAACTAAATGCTCCACCAGGAATGATGTCCAGTAAGAACTTGGGTGTGCCTGGTTCCTCAGAGAAAGGTGTTGACCACAAAGGACAAGTAGGTGTCAACAAATCTGTTCTCAGCGCCTATGGACCATTGAAACGCATGAGCTCCTTTCCAAGGCTTAATAAGATAGCACAGATGTGCCCTTGTCTCACAACAGCCCTGCGTCTCATTGTACTTTGGCCTCCCAACCCTGCCATTGCAAGACCTCTATTGCCTCGGCTGCAGGAGAGGGTCTCATTAGGACAGGCAAACGAAAACCGAGGTCAAGGTATATAAAGGTAGCCAAGGCTAAGGAGCCTGCCTCTAAGATTAGATGGAAGCTTCGCCCCGTCCTCGGGCCACCCAGCGGACCTCTGGCCCTCCCCATCACGACCTCCAATATCCACCATTATTTGATGAGGCAGAGCTTGATAATTATTTTTGCGTGGATGAAGAAGAGGGCACAGTGTGAAAGGAGTGTCTCATTCTAAGGGAAAGGGTGGTAGAGGATAACAGAAAAAAAAAACTAACAAAAAAAAAGATCAAAAGCAGGCCTTTTGCTTTTCATGCCTCAGAGGCTCCAAAGAGGATAAAGAACAATTGGGCCCTGGGTATCCTGTCCTCTCTTGCAATTAGGCTCAGCTGATGAAGTGAAAGGGATGAATGGCAGGGTTCAAGGCCTTTTCTAGGATTCACACAACAGGACGTGGTTTTACCTTCTCCTTCTTTATCTTCATCTCCATTTAAAGAAGAAAAATGCAGCTAAAATATTTCCAGATAAAGTCACTATAATTCAAGGTGCAAAATCTTTATCAAAGGGACAAAAGCGACCGAGGGTGTGTGAGTAGACCAGAAGGGAAGAAACACCTTTGCCTGCATTGAGGTGTACTTTTCATTAGCCTACCTTGTATATGGATCCTTTTTTAAATTAAACCTATAAAAGCATTCTATGTCTACCTGCTTTCAGATGTTTCATCAAAGGGTATCTATTGTTGGAGAGTTTGTGGTTTAGTATAATGTGACAAATCAAAGTTTCTAATTCAGTGTTTTGGCCACATATTCAACATTCCCACTGTCTACCATAAGTAGAATAAGCTTATTATTACAACAATATGACTTCTGTCACTTAAAAGCTACATAATATCACTTAAAGCAATCTTACTTTGCAGTCTCATATTACAAATCTGCCTGGAAACCTATTTGAAACTGCAAGAGAACTCAATAGTTTGCCTAATAAACATCTGACATTTCTATTAATGGTAGCAGTTATATACTATGAGTTTTGATTAAAAAGAAATAGTTTTTAACAGTGCAATATTTGCGGGAAAACATCCAAACTCTTTATGTTAATGTACTAAGCAGTGCTGGATATCCAATTCTTTTGTAGCTCTCAACTAGCATGATTTTAACTGTACTTGAAACATCCAGAAAATTGTATTACTCTATTTTTAATTACTGCTTCTAATTTGAAAATAACTCTTTGCTTTAAATGCAAAGTAAGCTTATGAAGTCTTCATCCAATATAATGAAGATTGGATGGTGGAATATCAGCCAATATTTCACAACTACACAGGTCCACACATGACACAAGTCCTTAAGGAGGCATTTGGGAAAGCAGGCCATACAGCAATTAACAAAAATAAGTGCACAATACCCTAAAAATGTTATGTCGTGCTAAGAAAAAGATACGTAAAGTAAAGTTTTTATTAAAGCAAAATGATTTTTAGTTTTCATTTGCAGAATTTTGAGTGGTTAAATTCAAAGACCAAATAAATTGTGAAATATACTTCATTAATTAAAAAATTGTGTTTGTAAAAAATAAATATGTAATTTTAAAAGTAAGCATAGTACGTTTTTGTTCTATTGTTCAGTTGTATTGTCTACTGCTGAGAAGAAGGTAAGCATTTATTTGAAGCTTATTTATTAAATATAATATTTAAAAAAATGAATTCAGACAATTTTCCACCACTATCCCATAAATACAAGTTTTTATTTTTGAGTGCCTTTGAAAATTGATTGAGTCTCAAGCAAGTTATAATGTGTACAGCAAGAGCAATTTGATTACAAAGTAAAATTGTGTAATATTGTCAGATATATGTATTATTTAATGTATTTTCAACATGGTAAACATTTCTATTGAGAATATTACAAATTAAGTAGAAAATATGCAAAACAAAATAAAAAATCAGAAGAGTGCCACTTAGACAATTTTTTTCCCATAAAAACAACACATACAAAACACAATCTGCTGGTGCAAACTTTTATTTTAAATGAAACAAACGTTGACCATAATTCTTCAATTTTCCTCACAGAGAATTTGATTTGCACAAAACTTATAAAAAGAGATTACTGCTAGATTTGAGTTTGGTACATTTAATGAATTGAAGAAAAACGATTTTGAAGTATTTGACTTAATGCACATCCAACTACAGATAAACTTGCCAGCAAAGACCATTAAGACTTAAATATTCTGGAAAGGTTATGAGTGATAAGTGAGGCTACTGATAAGTAGCACAAACTACTTCTCAGTGAATCACTGCTAAGACTGTTGTTGGTTAATGGAGAAACATTGTTGTGATCACATGCTGAAGGTCAGAAAGAGCAAAAGCTTCTTAAAGAGACAAAGGCCCCATTTTAAGGGATTAAATTGCAAAGCCAATCTTTTGAAAGTCATGCTTGATATATACAGCATTTTTATAACAACTGAAGGTAACAGATTCTTGACTGTGCTATAAAATCCCAACTTAAGGTAACAGAACTGATTGTGCTATAAAATTCCAATGTGTGCCAGGAAAATACATGTTTCTCTTTAATAAACAAAAAATATTATTTCTTTTCTCTAAGACAGTCATATCTTATTATGTCTATTTGCTTAAACTTTCTTGTGGTTGTACCCTCTCAGGTACTACTTCACATATATTTCTCATCACCAATCATCATTACACAATAGCATATGTAAGTGAATATATTCACAAATGCATAAACTTACAATCTATCTGCTGGCATTAAAACAGTTTACTTCTCACAAATTCTTTGCAGTGCTCAAACGAGTAAATGGGGCCCAAAGCTTTGACTATATTGCCACACTGCACTAAAACCTTAAGATGATTAGAGATATTCTTAAAACCGAGCCCACAGATAATGTGTTTAAAGAAGCAATACGGCTTTTCTGAGCTTTGAGTTCAAAGTTTTAGAAGCATGGGGTCAGAATGCCAATGGGCTAAACAAAGAGTAGCCAAAATGGGCTTTGGGGGATTTGAAACCCAGACCCCTGGACCGCTTTGATCAAGCTACAGAGCTACAGCCACAGAAATACTAAGTATCAAATGCCCAAGACTGTGCTGCTACCAAAGAATTAATAGGTTGCCACGGGAAAATAAACAGTAAGTTTGATAACACATCAACATAAGCGTAAAGACTTGTGGGCTTTTTTATTATTATTATTGTTTTGTGAACCCCACAAACACATTATCATGCCTAGAAATGCTAGTGTAAATTTTACCAAAAAACTGTAAATTTTACTTTTTTATGATTATATGTCCAGTCCACTGTAACCTAAACAAAGATGCAGAAAATGTGGCTTAGTTAGCCTGGTTAAGCTTTTCCACCACATTTACAATAACAAGTGGTCATATTTACAGAGATTTTTTTTTTTTTAAGATTGTTTAGATAGAAGCAGACATTTGCTCAGTGAGTTAAGGGGGTGTGGGGAGTGATAAAGAATACACTTAACACAGAAACAAACCTGCCATTACCTAAGTGTTTGTGTTTCATATAAACTAGTTGTATACACATGTGCATACATACATGGGTAAATATATGTTTAATTGTGTCAAAAAAAAAAAACTAAACAAAAAACCTTGTTTGGAAGATAACAGAAGTCACTCTATTGACCAGAGTAACAGAACTTTAACTAGAATCAATCAAATGAATCAGTATATAAAGTGTATGAGTTTAAGTGTCATACGGCTGGGCTTCACTTTGAAAACAACTGATTGGAGATGACTGACTGATTACACAGAGAATTTATTCACCCTAAAGGATCTCTGAAAACATCTCTATTGTTGTTGTGGTTAGATCTTGATTATACTGCATTTTCAATCCACTTTAAAAGTATTCAAAAGCTGTAAGGTGTGGACCAAAGTGTCATGCCCACTGAAGCTCAGACAATTGTCATCCTACCACACTTTACAGTGAATGGCTTTCAAAATGCAGAACAGTTTTAACAAGCAATTCTATCATTTTGTATAAATAAATTACCCCTAGCTATCCTTTCTTTGTATAGGTTAAGAGTGATGTAAAACAAATTAGCAGTTTGAGGCTTATTGCAGCATCCCACAGCACCATTACAGAACCAATCTTTGCAACTGTGGTTTTCATAAATTTCAGCACTTAGTGTTGATGTCTTTTCTAAGCTTAACTCATGTTTACTTTGATGGCCTTCCAGACAGTGCAGCTACAGCCGTAGATAAACACAAACGTTTTGATCTAAATGACACTAATTTGGGACAAATACTAATGCCAACGGCCAAGTCGGCCATAGATACTGGACTGCAAATCTGAATATAGTCAACAACTAACTGTAAAAGCTTGCATTCTAGAAAATATTGAGTTTTGCATGATAACAATTATCATCCTAAACTATAATTCAAACAATAAAAATGGAGACATTAGACTGGGAATGGGTGGGATACAGAATCAACCTATACTGATACTATAGGTTGAACTAAATGAGAATGTTCTCATTCTGTTCCTCTTTTCTTAAAGTTTTTCTAATGAGATGCCAGAGCAGGTAGTGGAGTGATCTGAAGCCATGTTTTCTCTGACAGCTTTTCAGTGAACACATAACATTTTTGTTGTGATCCAGACACTCATTTATATGACACCCGTGATTGGAGTCTCTAACACCGGCACTTTTTGAAACCTTGTCTCAGAGTGGAACTTTTCGGGAATTCCCAGAGCAAAGGCGTAAAGTACTTGCAGGTGTGAAAGTGCATACTGCTGCAGAATGAGGTAAAGGCTAAGGGTCAAAACACATCCGCATTTCAATGACATGCTAAAATCAAACCATAACTGTGTATTAAAGAGGCAGTATTATGACTTTCCCAGGCACAATCAAGTAACCATGGTAATTTCAGTTGTTACAAATGTCATATCAAACATGACTTGTAAGCAATTTGACTTTGTAACTTAATGCCTTGAAATAAGAAATTTGTCTCTTTAAAAGCTCCTGCTCTTTTTGAAACCCCACATTCAGGAAGTCATTACTCTATGAAGATAAATTAGTTGGTACAGAGGCTAATAAGGGCATATGAAACTCTATTAAAATGTTTTAAATAGTTTTTGTGATGTAAAAATGGATGTCATAATTTAAAAACTTGTCCATGTACAATGTGACATTTATCCTATGTAATTAAAGAAAAATCAATCAGCAAGAGGATATAGATAAAACCCAAAAAAGGGTGCAATAAGGTGGTTGCAGAAGTCAACAAACTTCTAAACTGATGCTTTGTTTAAGCATGTTTTGATTTAACTTAAACATTAAGTTTTTTTCTGGTAGGAATCTACTAGAATGTTTTATATTGATTTATTCTACAAGTTCATCAGACTGATGGCACATACAAAGCTCTCTATGGGTACACCTCTAGTCATTTAGTTATACCGCTGGGTAAAGTTAGCTCTGGACTAGGCCATTGCAAAACTTAATTTCAGCAAAAATAACTTAATTTTGCTGAAATTAAGTTATTTTTGTTGTTGTTGAATGGGTTGGAAAGCTGTTGCACTAAAAATGAAACCCATTTTCATTTGTAGCTTTTCAGCAAAAATCTGAACGTTTGGAAGCAAACTGCTTGTTTGAACTGCTAGTTATTCTATCCATCTTGACTAAAAACAACAAAAACTGGTCATTCAAAGAGCATGATCCTGCCCCTTCCATGTTTTTTTTTTTATATATATATATTGTGTGCTTTTACAATACCTACACAAAATTTCCAAGGTTAATTTCATCAGACCATACACTATTCTTAAAAAGAATAAATGCTGAAAAGGTGCAGAAGGTGTTTAAACAATGTTCAGCTTTAAGGTATGTTATTGACCTTTTTCAATTTCTATAAATCCAGTGAAAGTGGAGTACTTTAAATTGAAGCTATCATGGCATAGGCACATCCTAATGGCTTCTGTCTACATTTTGCTGATGTTAATCAAAACACGTGAGCCAAAAAAAAGTAACTTGGCACGTTTTATTTTATTTTTTTTTGCTGACAAAGATGTGTCAAGCTGTCAGCATTAAAGTGATAATTTCAGTGCACAACATATTTTTTTTGTAATACACATAATGAAAGAAACCCCATTCAATTACTTTGTCTATTATCACTTGCAGATGCATGCCCATGTCACAAAGGGTCGGGATGCACAAAATATAATGGGCATCTTGTTTTAATTGTTGAGATTTTTCTCTCCCTTTTTTCTGAAGGTGACAGGGCCATTACTCCAAAGTCACCACTTATCTGCAGTATCACCGAGGATTAATGGTTTCACTTCGGCTGGTAAGAAATGTTCAAGTTGTCCTGATTATCAGTGCAAGAAAAAGAATAATGGTTATTTGTCATTGTGTTAAGCAGTGGGAGACTAATCTAACAAAACACTCAGTTAGGAACACCATTAACCCTTGCTGGCGAAACTGAGCAGGATGTACGGTGAGCTGAACGCAGCACTGATGCCTAAATCTCAGAAGCTGAGTCAATTTGATTCAGAGCCCCAAGATTCAAAGGAAGCTGCTTGTTTCTGAAATAAGTACACTTAAATGAAGAAAGTATGGACCAATAAGAATGGAGGACATGCTAAGTATTATATATTATATATTGTGTGCTGTGCTGTGGTTTTCCACATCATCTCAACTATAAATCTGAGTGATAAACTAAAGATATATAGTATTAAATGGACAATCAAAATAAAACCAAACATTAAAAATCACTGAATTTTTCAAAAAAAATTGTATCACATTAGGTAGGAAATTGATCTAAAGTGGATAAAAATTACATAAAATGCACAAAATGTGAAGATGTTAACATCATGATGGAAAATTAGGCTTAGAATTGTGATTTAGATTGGGATTTATGGTTTGTTTGTAAAGCGAACAATTACCACCACCAGTAGCTGACACACTACCCATTTAGCACATTTGTCTTGTGGAGGATTTTTTTTTCCAGTAACCTAGTCCCTGAAGCTTTTGTGCTGGTGGCACACGCTTGTTCCTGCTCCAGTAATCGCCTACATTATTTTCCTTGTCTGTCACCTTTATAGTATCTATTAGCCACTCTCTGCTATCTGTTCGCAGGACATTTTCTCTTCCTTTTTCCCCATGAATGTTTTATATATTGGAGGGAGAATGATTGTTCTTTGCAATGAGGCCGGTGCGTGGCCTCAGTAAGACAAATTGCTCCAGAACGCCTAAATGGCAGTCAATGATAACTCATTGTAAGGAGAGTAAGTGACTTCCAATGGAGTGGATAGGGGGACAGAGAATAATGGCAGAGCACAGGTGAAAAATAGATGTTTGGCTCAGTGTAATTACTCCATTAGGGGGCTCTCTGTTAATCTACCCAAGCAACAGTGAGTGTTTTTATAGCAGCGAGAAGGTGAGGGGCAAAAAAATGACTGCTACTGGACAGAGAGGAGCGCCTCTACCTCCACAGTCACAACACAGACTATGAAGTGTTTACTAACAGACAAATGCACTTCTGGTTTGTGCTACTCCAGCTACAAATAACTACAAGCATGGATGTACTGATGAAGTTTATCATTGAGCTGACATTAATTAACAGCCGGATGATCTTGTCCACTCACTGTGCTTTAACCTTCTGTGTCAATTGTGTGCAAGAAGGCAGGCCTGATTGAAGCCTGCTAAATATGAAAATCTGGGTTAGAATAAAAAACAGGGACAAAAACAAACAACCCGCTGCAAATCAACACCCCCGTTCTGCTGCTTTCCAGACAAACATGATGAACAACTTTTATTTCACCATTTGGTGTCTGCTGCTTCCGCCTGTGGCTATACAGACAAAAGAAGCCTTAAAAAAATGGTCCAATATGGTCTTAAGAGTTTACTCCGACCACACAATCTGTTTTCTTAAGTGAACTTTTAAAACACTGCTATGAGCAGTGCCCACAGCACTATCAGCAAGGCTCACGCTGACCTCTCGTTCACCTTTATACTATTTCCCATCTGTTTAGGTTCCACCCAAGAATTCATCCCAGTTGGCTGTAGGCCCACTTTGCATTGGGCTTCCTCGATGAAACCAAGAACAAACCCCTCTAGTAGAAAGAAAGACTCTCTGTTTGGCCTATTTTAGACAATCTCCCCCACACATCAGTGCATTCTCTTCTACGTAAAGATTAGAACTAAATTCTAAATTTCAATACCTAACCAATTTGGTCTTTATTTCGTTCATTTTTTTTTCATAGCAAAAACATTGTAAAAACATGCCATTGATTTGTGATAGTGGTTTGCAATTTTATGCTATCAATTTCACATTGATAGCGTAACGCTTTTATATTTGTAATCGCCATAGCTTATCGTCACGTTTTTTTTGTTTTTTTTACCAATACATGTGTGTTGGATTTAACTTAGAGATCAGAAGGTGCTTTTTAAAATCTGGCAGTAATTTTTTTGTCGTTTTTAACAATCTGTATTACGAAATTCTATTGATTTGGTAGATGAACACATGCTCAATTAGCCTGCTTGAAAATATATTTCTATTCTTCATGTTATAACAGGACATAAGCAGAATGTCATTTAGTTTGGAGCAGCATGTCCTATATAGATATTTTTAAAGGTAAAACGATATATTCAAAAGGACATTCAAGACATATTCAAAAAGATTCGCTTTCGGTTGAATTAAGGACCAATATGTCTATGAAATGAAAAGCCATTTTTCTGAGGTACAAGTCACCTGATTTATCTGACTGTATGACATAAAGATGTAAAGGAATAAGGAAAGACTACAGAATTATGCTCTGTACTGCTCAAGCAGATGAGAGAGCTCTGTAAATACGACTGCACAATATTGGGAAACACATATTATAGGGCGTTTGTTAAGGTTGCAATGATGATAGGACTTGCAATGAATTAATACAAAGCAATGTGAATCTCTTTGTGCTTTAGGGTCATTCCAAACATAGACCTTAAATAGCGCTAAGCTGTCCAGTAATGGAAAAAAAAACATTGCTTTCATCCATGAAACATGCTTTCATTAAAAGAAAACTTGCATCTGGCCACATGTTTTGGCAAGAAATAGCTTAGTTGTAGTTTCTTAATGACTTTACCAGAAAAAACTCAATACCCTCCTAAAACAGTTTCTGCTGAATTAAACAAGTATCTTCAAATTTATCACTGTGATAGAGGAGTCTGAATGCATGGTACTCATAAAATAGGTTAGTATTTATTGCAGTCTATGCAGTTCTTTGCAGTACAGATTTGATAAAATTAGCTATATATTTTGCAACCATAATTATCAAGCCAAATATAGCTTTATACATACAAAGTCTAAGAGTTCAAAACATTTAACAAATTTCCATAAGTCCAAACTTGTAGGGTTAATTGGGAATATTATCCATCCATCTCCTATAGCTGTTATATTTGCAAGATGGCTTTATCAATCAATCATTTTGTACTGAAAAAGTTTTGAAACCTGTTACCTATATTACAAAATCAGAGAGAGAAAAAACAAAGTCAACTCGTTTTTTTGCTTGTGTTCACATGTCCTGTTATCTTAAATATACACATTGTGCCCCAGTATTGCATTATATCAGCATACTCACATGATCTCATTTAGGTCAACTCAGTTCATTCTGGGATATCTCTGCTAATATCAGTCCTTGTAGGAGGAAACTGATTTGCACCTGCTGAAGAAAATAAAAAGCACACATGAAGTCTCTAAAAATATAATAACATTGGTAAAAGCAACAATACCAGGAGTTCACCTTAACTCCTGGTATTGTTGCTTCAAAAGCTACAGGTTGAGGTAAAAGGACTTCCATAGTAAAGACGGTAAGTAAGAGGCCGCCATTATAGCTCGGTGATGAAAACGAGCACGGTGACCCGATTAAGGGGAAATTTTCTGGGTCACGGTCTTGTTTTTCAGTGCTTAATTCGTCCATCGATAGTGACACGGTGCGTGGCTCACACCTACCTGTAATATTATCTTTCTGAAAGTCTTGGTTCAGACAGGGGCCTTGTCACTGTAACCCAACACGAAGTGAGGGAGAGCCGGAGTCACCCAGAGAGGAAGAAGACTGAACCTGCAGGCAGCGGGGAGAGGCTGGCTGACTGGCTTACTCACCGGAGGAAGTGATGGGCTACAGCGCCACTCAGTGGACACTTTGGTACTTTCTTTTTGTCAAACGATGGAACCCCCTCTAGGCTTCAATTACATTTTCAAACACTTTTACAAGTTTTCAAAGATGAAAACGTACAGACAGACGGACAGACGGACAGACAGACAGACAGACAGACAGACAGACAGACAGACAGATAGATAGATAGATAGATAGACCCTTATGTAACTGTGCACACCCGTAGAACTTTCTCTCTGTAAGCTGAAAAGTCCTTCTTATATATATATATATATATATATATATATATATATA
>CAEGAG010084577.1:0-68285 GCA_903067065.1 Brachyrhaphis terrabensis | reverse complement strand
GGGGGGGGGGGGGGGGGGGGGGGGGGGGGGGGGGGGGGGGGGGGGGGGGGGGGGGGGGGGGGGGGGGGGGGTGGGTGTGTGTGTGTGTGTGTGTGTCTCACCGTTTTTACCAAACAGAAGCAGAAAGGGGGAGGGACATGGGAGGATCAGCACTTCCCCGACAGCAGCGCTGCGCCAACAAGAAACGTTGTTCCACTCGCCTTCACATCCTGCACAGAGACACACACACACACGCCCCCACACGCACACACACACACACGCCCACACGCCCCCACACACACACCCCCACACACACACACACACACAGAGTGAGAGCTGCAGGTCTGAGCTTCCTGTTTAGCTGAGCTTCTGGTTTCAGACTCTCATCAGCCATAAATCGAGGAACATGAAAGTTTTCCGGCGCTTGGAAATGTTTTGACACTCAGAGAATGAAAACCTCTTGTGATGTCATCGAACGCTGATTTAAGAAGCTGCAATAAATACCTGGAAACACGAAGCCTTTAATACTAACAGCTGCTTCTTCTGTCCTTTTTTTAGATCTGCTTCTCTTGACAAAATATTGAACCACTTACAGGTTCAGAAACGTCACGTTTACACTTTAGAAATTTACCAGTTTTATTAGTTATTAAAGCAGATTTAATGTATAAAATGAAGTTTAATAAAACTGATCCATCCATCCATACATCCATCCATCCATCCATCCATCCATTATACGTTTTTCTTCTGTTTCTCATTTACAGCTCAGTTTATATAATTTAGTTTTTAACTTTAAAAAAAGTTAAATAAAATATAATATTTTGTTCTCATCAGTCATGATTCCAGATGAATAGACGACTCAGATTTAATCTGAACAGTGTGGATTATCTTGACAGAATTCAAATCTGGCCTCAGGTTTCACAGAAATCCTTGGTATCAGTTTGACCTTTTGGCTTCGACACGTTTCTGAGAGGAGAGCCTGAGAAAACCGCAGCGTTGCTCAACCTGCTGGTGCAACATTTTATCAGTCAAACTCAGGAAACGTTTGACCAGACCAGCGCTGGGTGAAAGAGCCTTCAGCTTGTTTTCTATCTAATCTGTATTCACACAAAAAGACAGATTATCAAACTTTAAATCTTAAGTTTCAGTTCTTATTGTCAAGGCTGAGGTCAAGTTCAGGTCAGAGACATTTAGTCCACTCTGTGAAAATGTTGATTCATTCATTCATTTCTGCAGCTCTCTCATGATCCCACCACTGCATTTTAATTAGTTTGAAGTCCAGACTTTGACTAGGCCGTTGCAACACCTTCTCATTTGCAGCAATTCTGCTGCAGATTTGCTGCTGTGTTTCAGTTTATTGCCCAGTTTGAGCCAAACCTTCGACTTCATGGTCCAGTTAATGACGGCAGAACAAGCCCCGATCATTACTCCTCCACTACTGTGCTCAGCAGTTGTGATTATATGATTTTATTCCCTAAATAGTCTAGAAATGAACTTCTATTCCCAGCAACAAGTCTTTCTTTAAATCGTTGCTCATCTTCAACAGTTTAGAGGAAAACGTTTAACAGGAAAGTCTGAACTCCAAGAATGTCTTGGAGAAAAGTGGATGGAAAAGAGGAAACACTTTCCCAGAAGAGCTCTGAACAAAAACACATGAAGAGTTTCAGATTTCAAGTTTCTTTAACCTTCCTGTGGTCTAAAGAGACGGGATTGTTTGGACCCGGCTGGTGTGCGGTCTGACCGGGTCAAACTGACCCTGCGTGCGATTTTACGAGGTTTATTTTTTGTGTGTTGTTCCAGAAACTGACGGTCTGACGGGACAAACCCGCCTGACCTCAGCAGGGTTAAAGGACTCAGATTTACTCCTACAGATCATTATGTCCTTTAAGACATTTTTACTAAACTGTTTCTTCAAACTAATAGTTTTGTGACATTTTCTTTTATATTTTTTGCAAATTACAAATATTTTCACTGTCAACATGTTACATTTGACTAGTTTTATCTTTAATTTACCCTCACACTATTATAGGATATATTTTATATTTGTGTAATTTAAGTCTTCTTGATTTAATTCTTCATTTTATTTCCTTTTTTAGCAAGTAATTAACCGTCTGCAGACTTTGCAAATCCACTTTTATAAATCTATAACATTTCAGTCATATAAATAATAAAAATGTTACTTTTATGCTTGAATTCATGTTGCTTCCTTTTCTGTAGATTTCGGGGGGATTTTTTTTAAGTAGAAAAGAGAATTTGTTGTTTGTTTAATAGAAACAAATGAAAACAAAGTTTATGTTTAACATCTGAGGCGTTTCTCCTCCTGCCTGCTGAGGGAAGGTGTGAATTAGATTTCCGTGTTATTAATAAATCACTAAAATCTTAAGTGTTGAGGCAACATTTAACACATCCTCTTCCTCATTTAAACCATGAAAACTAATTTCAGTTCATGTTTTCTGGGTTTTTTTGCCGTTTTTGTTGGATTCCTTTCAGCTGAAGCAGTTTTACCTTCAGCGCCTGGCGTCTGCTGCTGCAGTTGTGTCTCACACTCTCCTCTGGCTCGCTCCATCTCCCAGTACAGCCAGCAGTAAGGAAACTTCCCATTAACCTGTCAGGGCGAGGAGGAAATAAACACAACGGACATTAGCACCAACGTTAACAAACCTGTCGAATTCATGCTTCAGCTCTCTGGAGGAAAGTTCATGTTGGTGAAACTTGTTCACGTCTGGCTGCTTCCTGTAGCTCAGGGAGGAAAGTTAAGATGAACAGGAGCTTAAAAAATCCTCAGTGAGATCAATCTGGTTTTATTTAACACTCTGAGAAACTAAACCTTACCAAGCATTTTAGGTCTAGTTTATAGTACAAACATCTTAGTACACTTGAAATAAGACAAAACTATCTCAGCAGTAACTTTTCACTAAAATATAGAAGCTTATTTTAAGTCAATAATGTCTTAATATTGATGAAAAATACTAGCTGTATATAAGAGAAATAATCTGATGCTTCTTTCACCTTTTCATGGTGTTGCCACATGTTGCTGCCCACCTCACTGGTTTTCAGGCTGCAGATAAATGGCTGCCACCTCCGTGTTTAACATCTGTGTGTTTCCTGGCTGATGTAACCATGGATACGCTCTCAAACACGGCGAACACAAACGGCAGAGCTTACAATACGGATGAAGGGAAAAACTCCAACAGAGCGAGTTCACACACCAAACCTGACTCCACTGATGTAGTGAGTGTGTGTAAATGTGCTGGGAGGTCTGTTTACACTGAGATATACTGCCAACATGTCAGCGCTGTCGCCCCGCGTACAACGCACATATTTCCCCTGATTCCTCGCTTCCTGCTGGGACTTATTGCTTTGATCCAACCTGCCACCTGAACGTGTTCAGAAATAGCTTCCTATCTGCGTTTTCCATGTGCCGCGCTGCAAAAACACAAAATATTAACACATATATTTGGTCTAGTTTCTAGTGTAAATATGTTAGTCCACTTGAAATGAGGCAAAACTAACTTACAAATATTTTTGGAAACCCAGAAGATCTCCAAAAGTCAAAAGTTTTTTATTTTTGAAACTCGGAAATTTCCTAGTTTTTTTTTTTTTTTCAAGAAAATTTGTAAAATTAATCTCAAAATGTCTAAATTTTTTCTAGCTATTTTTTTTTACTTTCAAGCTCAGAAAATTGTATTTGTTTTCTTAAAAATTTATGAGATTAATGTCAAAATTTCAAAATCATTTTTCTAGCAAATTTTTCACTTTTCAAGCTCAGAAAATTCACATTTTTACTGGAAAATTCCTGAGATTTATCTCAGAATTTCTGATTTTTCTTGGCAGAAATCTACTCTTCCTTTTCTTTGTTTCCTATCTGCCCTAATTCACCATCGTAGTTTTGAGATAGTTTTCCTTAAACATAAACATCAACATTTTCCAAGTTGCCTTCTTTACATGACGACGAAAATGTAATTTATTGAGCAAGTAAAAATGCTCCACATGTGAATTTTAAGGGATTTAAAGCTGAGAGGTTGGAGAATAACAACAAAAATGTTATTTTAATGAGCATTAATAATACAAGCTCTCTTCCTATAATTTTTTATCTGTAACCTGCAAAGCAACTTTATCTACTGTATCTCTCTTGAGGAGTTTAATGTTTCTGGATGAATAATGAAGACGTTTCCCGTCTGCAGACAGACGAATCAGAAGGACAGATGGGAGCGATCTGACCGTAACTCTCATCAAATATCGATTCTTTGCTGTTTCTAAGACGTTTAGGCTTCTCAGATTTCATTCCTGTAGTGATGCTGTGGGATTTTTAAAAGCTTTATAAGCCAACGCTTTAAACATGAGCGAAATACCTCCACACTGCAAAAACACAAAATCCTACAAAGAATTTGCATTTAGTTTCAACTGCAAATATATTTTTACACTTGAAACAAGACAAAACTAATGTACAAGTCAGTTTTCAGTAAGAAATAGGAGTTTGTTTAAAGTCAATAATTCTTAATTTTAATGAATAAGAATAAGATTTGCTAGTGGAACTAGTGCTTTTTTAAAAAAAATCAATATTAAAGAAACTAGATAAAAATATTTGGTAAGAATTTGTGTTTTTGAGGTGTAAATCTTAACCTGTCACATAATTTGTGTCTTCAGTGGATTTCTGGACGGCTGACTTTCACCTGGGATGAATCTACTGAAGCAAAAAGCCTCTTAAAATGTCAACTGTTAAATCCAAACCCTGGAAGGAACAAATCAGGTTTTTAGTTTCCAGATTTGAGCTTCAGTAGAGGAACATCTGAAAATGTTCCTCAGGCAGCCAGAAAGAGAATCTGCTCGTGTTTTTTCAGTAAAACGCAGCAGAGCCAAAAGTGTAAAAAAAAAAAAAAGGTGCTGGTTTCTCAGTAATGTGTTGCCTTGACTGGCAGCAATTCACAATTTACACTGAAACTGTGGAGAAATCCCAAATAAACCATGTCAGACAGAATACACTGCAAAAACACAATATTACCAATAATTTTGTTCCAGGTTTTAGTGCAGACATTTTAAAACTCTTGAAATAAGACAAAACTAACTTAAAGAGACTTTTCAGCAAGATATGAGTCAATAATTCTTTAATATTGATGAAAGTACTTCTACCACCAGCAGATAATTAAACTGATGCCACATTTTTCCAACCAGTGGAAGTTAAACTTTTCATCAATATTAAGGATTTATTAACCTGAAACAAGCTGAAAAGTTTCTTATTTCAAGTGCACTTAGAAAATACCTGGTAGGATGTAGTGGTTTTATTTATGACATAAAATGAAAACAGTTGTAGAAACTGATGGAATAAATAAATGTGAGTTGGATCGAGCAGCTGAGTGAGGACTGACCGTCTGGATGAGGGAGACGCCGAGCAGCAGCAGAGCGAGGCGCTGCATCTCATCCACCTGCGGTTCACCTGGCTGCTGTCATCCTGAGCGGGAACCACGTCCGAACCGAGCCGAGCCGAGCCGAACCGAACCGCAGGCTGACAGGTGAGAGAAAGCCGCTCCTGAATCCCGGTCCTCACCTTTAGGCGCGGTTCGGTCCAGGTCGCTCTCTGTTCGCCTCAGATGTGCAGACCGAACCGAACCGAACCGAGCCGGGAGAGCTTATCAAAGAAAAGTTCAGCTGAATGTGCATAAAGTCCCGAAGAGGCGGTACTCTGTGGTTCTGCTGGTTCCGGTTCACCTACTGCATTTAAAGCGCGTCACCGACAAATGGCCCCGCTGGGCCCCAGAACCAGAGAGGACCCAGAACCCAGAGCAATGAAGTCCGACAGCGCCCTCATGTGGCGTCTTCTGCTAACCGCAGATCTGTTTTAAATCTAATAAAAAAAATAAAATAAACCAAACTATAATTTTATTTAGAATATCAGTTAATTAAAAAACAATATGTTCAAAAAAGAAGAAAATAAATAAAGACATTAAAAAGCACAACAATAACCACCTTTTTGTTGCTAAAAGATGATTTAGTTAAAAAAAAACAATATTTGTTAATTATCTGCCAGTGGAACCAGAACTTTTTGAAAATATATGTTAAGGAATTATTGACTTAAACTAAGCTCCTTTATCTTGCTGAAAAGTTACTTTTAAGTTAGTTTTGTCTTATTTCAGGTGTACTGAGATGTTTGCAGTAGAAACTGGTAAGATTGAGTGTTTAAGAACACCAAAAAATTCCTGTTTTTAAATAACTTCAGGAGACTTTTGATTACAGAGAGACGACAGCAAAACATGTTTTATGCTTCAAGCCTCCATCTGGGTCAGTTTTATGGTGTTTATCTGTCCCAGTTTCTGTTTTATGATCACATTTTAACAAGTTTGAATCTATAAACTTTTCACTTTCATGTGCGAAGTTGAAAAGTTTACAGCAAGAGTGAAATACTGGTATTTGAGCTAATAAAAAGAAATGTCACAGTAGCAAACAAACAAAAAGAAAATAGTAAAAATCAACGAGGAAAGTTATTACAAAAAGATAAAAACCTTGAAATAATTAAACTATTTACCCAAACATGCTACTTTTAAAGTATTTTTGTCAAATACTGTCAAGTAGAAACATTTATTTTAGTATCAATTATGCTATGTAGCAAAAATGCAGCTTAGCATATTTAAAATATTTCTACAAATTAGTTTAATTAGGATGCTAATTGAACAACTGATCTGCTAACTTTGCTACTCAGCTAATTGTTAGATTAACTTCTGTACATGATGTCAGTAGAACAATAATTTAGCTATGCAGCCCAATAAAACCCCTAAATCTGCCACATACTTAAAATACCCAAACTTTCAAACTTAGCATAATTTGAAATGTTATAATGTTATAACACTGATTTAGATACTTTGCATAATTAGAATGACAGGGAGCAAATAACCTTTATTAAAATGTTAACTTTCCCATTTTGCCTGGTAGAAATAGTTACTATGGTGACTGACATATTTTGAATGCTAACCATGCTAATCAGCATAAACTGAATACTTTGACACGTCAAATAATTAAAATGCCAAGTTTTTAATTAGAATGCTTCTCAGCCTGACTTCTGTACTTTGAACATTAAATGATGCTAACTTTGCTAGTTAGCATATGCAGCTCAACATAAACAGATTGCTAACTGTACCACTCAGCCAGATAAAAATGGTTAATATGATACTTGACATAATTTGAAGGCCATCTATACACTTTAGCATAACTGAATGATTCAAATAATTAAAAATATTAACTTCTTAATTAAAATGCTAACTCTGCCACCTAGCCTAATAAAAATAGTCACAATGACATAATTTGAAAGCTAACTATGCTAGTTAGCTCAAGTGACTTAACTTCTACATTAGAATGCTATCTCTGCTAGTCAGCCTAACTGGAAGGGTAACTTAACTTGGTATAGTTAGTAGAATAATAACGTAGCTATGCAGCACAATAAAAACTATAAATCTGTATATTTAACCTGTTAAAGTTCTTTCCATTTGACCCAGAAATGTACCGCATCCTGGATGTAAAAATAATTTTGACTTTTTTTTTTTTTACCGATTTTGATTCAAATTTGAGATATAAATTAACCCATTTCCTCAGATTTTAAAATGCTGCAGCTACCTCAACTTTAACTCACCATACATGATTGTGGTATCATTGTCTGGTTTATTTGTTTGTATAAGTTTCGGTTTTAGCTGATGATTCATTAATAAATCGCACTGAAAAGAATCACATAATCGTCTCTGCTGCAGCGGATGAGAGCGAAACAAAGCGGCCCAGTCGCTTTTAGCCAATCAAAGCACTTTATTGCACTGTATAGTGTGACAGGGAGCCGGTAGCAGGCTCTTATAAAAGTGTCATTTCCTCTTTTCATCATGTGTACAAAACAAGTCACATACACACTTTTACCGTACAAAATCAACACTATTTACATACAACACACACACACACACACACACCCACCCCCTCTCTCCCATTCAGCCCTGAACACAGACGGTCCTCCTGGTTTCTGACGGGACGCCATCGCTACGCTGCTACCAACAATCCAAACAAACCTCTGATATGCATAAATTATTTTTCTCCCGATGATGTGAAACAAAAAGCGATGAGATGTCACGTTTTTCACCCGCAGGCGTGTAAACTCAATTTATCCAAACATCGAGACTCTTGAGTAAAACGCTTTACATCAGCAGGAAACCTGCCATAAAATGATATTTATTTAAACTCTTCATAGATTTATTTATTTTTTAACATCTGTTAAAACTTCTATAACCTCAGGAAATGTTTGAGTCAGTGCACATCAGGCGGTAGCTCCAAAGTTGTTCTTTACTGAGGATTCCTGCTCAAAATGCACAAAAAAACAATCATTTTTATGATTTAAAGTCAAACTTTAAGGTTTGCAAGAAATATTTTGACATCTACAAAACATTTTCTATGTGACGAAAACAAAAAGAAAACATTTTTAGATATTTAGTTCTTGAAAATGTCACACCGCTTAAAAAAAATCCATAGTTATACGGTTTAAATAAAAAATCCTGCAACTCAGTGATTTCATAATGTTTTTTAAAACAGATAAAAAAAAGTTATTTTTTATTCTAAAACTGTGATGTTAGAGTCTTACAAAATAAATGTTTTGCATCCAGCAGCTTGTTTCACGTCTTAAAGGTCCTGTCTGCGGGAAGTAGTGCCATCTAGTGGCCCAGATTGCAAACTGCAGCCAGCATTTAAACAGCAGCTGTTATTTTTGTCCTTTTTAGGCCACCGTAGCAGCATTTCCGGAGGGGTTCACTCTAATTAAGGTGTAATAAATGCAGGAAAGTAATGAAAACATTTAGATATGATTGTAAATGCTGTGATGTGTTGAGAATCCACAGAACCAGTAGAGAACAACCTTTGGATGATTATTGCTACAACGGGAGCTTTTTTATGTAAACTCCATCTTCCTCTTCACCCCCACAGCTTCCAGATGTTTGTGCCAGGACAAAATTTAACTTCCACCCTGGAAGTTAAATGTTTCAATGGAAACCTTTAATTTCATAATTTAATTCATTTAAATAATCTGAAGAAAAACCCTCAACGCGATAAAATGTTTATTTAAATAAAGTCATTTGGTTTATTTTTGTTCACATGTAAAAACCTCTGCAGTAACATCTGGATGCTGAAGATGTATTTTCTCTAAAACATTATTTAAATAATGATAACTTTATTTATGTTATATTCACACAGTGCACTTTGCTCAGCGAGACGCTTTTGGTGCTTCAGGACTGAATTTCTGAGTTTGCTGACATACAGAAATGTTTTTATTGTTCCTGTTGAAATTTGCAGCATTATTTTTGGTTCAAACCGACCGCTTTAAGACTCTTTTCCTCCTTTTTTGAGATAAAAACAAACGTTTAGCCCCAAACAGAAGAAAGCTGCAGCCGATTCACACAGTTGTAGTTTTTTTCTTTGATCGTTTTTGAATAAAATCTGCGTTTAAAAGCACAGAAAATGTTCCTGTCGCACGTCGACACAGACGGGTGAACACACACTCACACACACTAAAACACACACTCAGGGTGCGGGTGGAGAGAGCTGCATTAGGGGCTACTACACCTCGCTGTTTAGTTCCTCTCCATATAGATTATTATGTTTATGTACAGTATTTATAGTTTTTACAATAATCTGACGCCCCCTAGTGGTGGAACTGAGACAGAAACCACAGATTTGAACACAGTGCTCCTCTAAGGCTTCCTGTGGGCCGCGGGGTCGAGCGAGGGGTTAAAAACGATCCATCGGCCAGAATCGGCCGGCGAAAACAAACGACTGCAGAACACATCAAATCAACGCTCAAAAATACAGTACATCTGGATTTCTGGGAAATTAATGAACAACGACGGCGATATGAGCAGCACACACGTACACACACACACACACCGCCACTCTCTCTCTCTCTCTCTCACACACACACACACACAGCCAGGCTACATGTTGTAGGCCACGTAGATGGGATCCAGCTGGTCTTGTAGGAAGCCGTCGCGGAGGTGCATGCGCTGCTTTTCGCCGCGGGAGTTGATGGGTATGACGCCGACGTCCGTCACCACGACGACGCCCACGATCAGGTAGTGCTCCTCCAGCACGGCCTTGGTCACCATAGGAACCAGGTCCAGGGCCTCCTGCTCAGAGCCCTCCAGCTCCACCACCACCACCAGCAGGTTGGTCCAGGTGAAGACGGCGCTGGCGGAGACACACAGCTTTAAGAAAAAACACAACTTCCTGTTTGCAGAGGAGCAGCGACGGGTTAGAAGACAATTTATTCTGACGATTAATCGATTAATCGGTAAAGAAACTGGGATATTCTTAGGATTTTTCATTCAATCGCTTAGCCTTTTCTGTACCATGATAAAAAAGATTGAAAAATGCAAATCAACTAATAATTCAATCCCTTTTTTTGGCATAAAATAAATATTTTATTGCCTAAAATGCCACAACAGGTGAATTTGAATCAGTGAATATACACAGAAATGTGTTTTTATCCAAAATGTTTTGTACAGTTTTGGTCTAATTACTGCTATGAATATGTTGTTCTTTCAACAAAAGACCTTTTTTGAACTCTGTATAGACCAGCTAATGATTAATCCATAATTAAATTAGTTGACAGTTATTTCAATTGGATTGATTAATCATGATTAATCCATATATAAGAATTTGACACTAGCTATCAGCTGGTCTCAGTTTCCATAGCATCATTCTGTGCAACTTGTTTAAAGCCTTTCTTTTTTATTTTTAGAAATTAGAGAACAAACCATGAAAACAAACATTTCTCATTATTAATGCTAAAAGCTTTGTACTTCAGATGATGCTATCTGACCTGAAAGTGTCTCCACGGTGCAGATGGACCTACCACTCCATGATGCTCTTGTGTGCGCGGATGACGGAGGTCTCGATGTCGATGGGGTGGTACCTCATTCCCCGCAGCTCCATGGCCTCCTCCAGCGCCCCGACCACGAACAGAGCGTCGTGCCTCTCTGCTCACAAACCCCACAAACACACCGTCAGTCCTGCTGCCGGTTCGTCTGCCGAACATCTCGCAGGAGACGGACGCATCCTCACCTCCATTGGCGTCTGTGAGATCGGTGCGGCGGAGGAAGCCCAGGTATCCGGTTCTGGCCCAGACCGTCTGGGTGTCTCCGAAGCTGAGTCTGGAGCTGAAATGGTCTGACTGCAGCACTTCCTCGCCGTAGCCGCTGTAGTAGCCGCTGCCGTTGTGAGCGCTGTGGACCCAGATCTGGAGGAGGAGAACAAAAACACATCAGACTGAACAGACACAGTTCCAACAGAAGAATGGCAGAAACGATTAATCGTGATTAATCAGTTAGTGAAATAATCGTTAAGTAATTTAGTAACAGATTAATCACTAACTGCAGTACACATATTTACTGAAAAAATATATATTCAGAGTAATAATGAAGCTAAAACTCTACAAAAAATATATGAATATCACATTTAAGATAAAAAAAAAAAATCTTTGTTTGTAAATATGTTCTGCCTTAAACTCTGCTTCAAATTAGGTAAAGAAAAAATGGTCATGTTGATATTATAAGTATTTTTTTAGCTATCAATAATCAAGCTATACCAACAGCTACCAATGATCATACCAATAATGCAATAATGCAGTTATTGCATTTTGGGCAGTAAAATGTTTATTTTCCTGTTTGAAAAGGAATTAAAATATTTATTTGCTTTTTCAACATATTTCTAATATATTACAAGTGGTTAAATGAAAAATCTGTACAATATGTCAATTTGTTTTTGTTTGACTAATTGATTAATCATCAGAATAATCGATCACTAGAGTAATAGTCAGGAGCTGCAGACCTCTCCCAGGTGAGAGTCTCCCAGCGGTCCTTTGGTCTCCGGGTTGGCAATGATGATACGGACTCCTGGCAGAATCTGGGAAAATAAAAGCACAATTTAACCTTCCTTTCCTTCTTTACAGTCCATTAAGAGCCCAGATTACTGTCTGTTAATATTCAAGCTATTCATTTTCACCAGTAAACTGAAGATCCTGATAAAATAGATCCAGGCCTGTCAGTTCAAACTGTTTCTCCAGTTTTTTTTACTGAATGTGGGCGCAGAGCGAGTTTCTTCCAGCTGATGAGTTCTTCCTGCTCTGTGTGATTCTTCTCTCCCCCGGATGAGCGGACAGAGAGGGAGGCTGATGGTTTCCTGCTGGACTCAGACCTGCAGTCTGTTGTGACTCACTGGATGTGGGAGGACGTGCAGAGAAAAGCAGCAGAAATAGTCCAGAAACGGCTGCCACTCTTCATCTCTGAGCTGTCAGCGCTCAGCTCACATTTTGTCTCTGATTTCTGTCACAAGTGACCAACTTTTATCAAAACTTCATCGAGATCTTAAGTCACGACTCGTCTCCCTCCTGGAAATGAAGATTTATGGTCCAACTTCACTCACCTTCCCAGACTCCATTAGCGGCAGGCTGTGGGGCGAGCCTCTCTCCACCAACCGAACCCTGAACAAAGAAACGTTTCAGGGTTAAAACCGTTCCCACAGCAGAGGAGGATGATGGGTAGCAGCAGCCGGACCTGTCATGGCGCAGCGCTCTCATGTCCACGTACACGGTGGTGGGGTCGGGTCCTGAGGTCCCCTGCAGCCAATCACAGGGCAGAAACAGTGTTTTAAATAAATAAATAAAATAAAATAAAGAATAATATACAGTGGAGCGTTTACATCTCTGTCTGCTCTTGCAACTTGACAAAGTTTAATTGAACTCATATGTACTTTATTGATACAAAGGGAGTTTTAAATGCTGTAACTCAAACTAAACAATGTTTTAGAGGCTGATGATTGTAGCAGTCTGTTGTACAGTCAATCTAAAGATGCCTCTGACCTAAGACTGTTGTTGTAGGAGGCTCAAGATTGTCCATAATTATGTAAATGAGCTACTCAACCAGCCAATCACAAACAGGTATTTTTCAGCCAATCAGAGGGAATTAAGTGCAAACATTGCATTCTTTGGCGTGTTGCTAACGTGTTGTTGACGTGTTATCGACGTCTTCCTCGCGTGTTCCTGGCATGTTGTACCTGCAGACAGATGGCCAGGTTGACCCTGCAGCCAAACGCCGTGCTGACGGAGCGAGGGTGGAGGCCCAGGTCCTTGAAGAGTTTGGAGAAGGAGTGTGTGAGCGCCATCCTGGGTCTCTCCTCTGCCACCACCACGCAGGCCCGGACCCGGGACAGGTCCAGACCTCGGGCCTGGATCGGAGACAAGCAGAACACAAACAGAAGCTTTTGATAAAACGGGAATGGATCGGTTATTTCTGTCTTTGCTTTCACTCAAATCAAACCAAACCCTGTGGAGGGAAAAAAGTCTCCCAGGAGATTCATCTGCTCTTCAGCGAGGAAAGTCTTTTATGAAGAAACAGCCAGAAATAAAAGCCGTTTCTCCTCCGCTCTGCGTCTCCATGGAGACTTAAAGACAGATAATCACTAAAATTAACTTCCATCAGTGACCAATCACTGCGGACGCCTCCGGCTGAGCAGATGGAGATGGAGTTTATTAAACCGAGCCGCAGGACAAGCGTCTCCTGCAGAGGACTGTGACGGAGCCGCTTAGCCTCACAGAGAGGACAGACAGGCTGACAGGACATGTCCACCTGCACCGAGACACGTCCTGCTGGGTCCGAAGATCTGGATCCAGACTCAGGATGTCTCTGATGTAAGAGGTTTTGAAACATAACATTTTTACTGATTTCCACTGGTTTGTGATTTCAGATGAACGACTCCACTCCACAGAGAACCACAGAAACGGGCCGGTTCGGGGTTCTGCATCATCCTGACCTTCAGTGCTTCGGTCTGCAGGCCGAGTCCTTTGGTGCAGAGCTCCATGACGCTGTAGGAGCAGAAAGTGTCTCGAACCCTCAGCTGGCTGACGGCCAGCAGCCACAGAGCCGGGTTGGTCTCCAGCTCCACCGGCGGGATCAGGATGGACTGGTGGCCCGAGTAAACGCTGCGGACGACACGCAGAGCTCACGTCCAGGAACAAAGCTCCCATCATGAGGAATCGTGTTTTTACCGACAATGAAGCACCGACCTGCAGAGACACCAGAGGACGAAGCCGAGGCCGCAGTACGGGTCCAGGCAGATGGCCACCTCTCTGGACGGGTACAGCTCACACTGCAGCTTCACCGAGCGGCAGAAAGCTCCAACAGCATTATGGGACATCTGGAAGGGGACGAATGGAGACATGAATGTCAAAACTAAAGAGTTAGTTTTATTTTTACAACATTTAGGCTTTAAACTTGGAATGGGTTTGGACAAATTTGTTTTCAGCTTGGAGCAGTGCTGTCCAAACTTTTAGCACAAAGGGGCCAAAACTGGCAAATTTAAACTACTGACAGGAAACAAAATTAATAAAATAAAAATACTAAATTTAGTTTATTGTGCTCAACAGAGAATAATATTTTAATTAAATCTGCAAAGGTTCAGCATCACCATCCACGACTCTTTCAACCTACTTGGATGATTAACAACATTTAATTTAAATATTTCTGAATTCAAATCAAAATAATAATTTATTATTGATTTTTTTCCCCACTCTCTGAATGAAAAAGTTATTAAATTAAAATATTCAATGTGAGACTCTGCTACTGCAATAAAAGACAAATTTATTTTAATGTTTTTTAAACATTTTATTTTCCCTAAATGTGCAAAAACATTTGCTTTCTTCTATATTATTTTAATCAGATGTTGAAGTAAAAATCTGGAACAACTTAAATATTTATCCTTGATTTTAGAGCCCAAAGTTTTCAGTCTGCAGTAAAATAAAAACCCCTTTATGTCCTGTTATTTTTAGATTCTTGTTCTTGTTACAGTCGTTGAACTGAGTCTCCCTGTGAGGAAGAGGATGAGATTAAGAGCAGGCCCGGTTCTGCTGGGGATTGACTGACCTGGACTCCGGCCAGCATGCCGGTGGTGGACACGCTGAAGTCCAGATAGGCCAGGCCGTCGGGGTTGGTGGGCTTATAGAGAGCTGGAGGCTTCTTCTTTGGCAGGTCGTCTGCAGAGCAAACAGAACCAAACAGAATCAGTCGGTTCTGTTTGGAAAACCCAAGTGACCTCTGGGTGACCCCAGAGCTGCTGATGGAGCCGTGCCGCAGCTGATGCTCCACTAACAGCCGACCTGCACCTGATGCTGGTTATTAACTCAGAGGTCAGTTCTGATCCAGAACAAACACACATTGGAAAAAAGAAAGTACACCCTCCTACAGGTGTACATACTTACTTATTATAAGACATTTCTCCCATGTTTTAATTGAAATAATCTGCCAGTGGAACCAGTATTGTTTATATTATTATTTTCTTAAAACAAGCCAGTATATTTTCCTGAAATTTTTCTTGTAACTTAGTTTTGTAGATGGACTCCCTGCAGTTGCGTCTTTGGTCCAGTAGGGGGAGAATCAGCAGAATTTTACTTTCAGCAAAGCATTTTCTGGGGTTTCTACATGTTTTTATGTCAGAAATAAAGAGTTAATTTTTCAAGATTTAAATTCCTTTCCAGTAAACGACTTAAAGTGAGAATCCAAAAGTTAAATTTATGGGATATATTTTTGATAGGATGATAGGAAGGATGTATTTTTCTTTCTCTTGACTTTTGACTTATAACAGAAGACGATTGTACCGGTGTCCAGAACCGGAGGCCAGTTCCTGATGTCCACGGTGGCCGTGGCCTCCTTGGAGCGCAACAGCTTGCAGATGACGGCCGTCGTCATGACGCAGGCCGAGTGGCTGACCTGCGGAGAGGAGGGAGACATGTTGGTTTGTGTTTTCAGCAGTGATGGTGCAGCAGCGCGCGTTCTGATGGAAGCGGCGGCGAACCTCAACGATCATCTTGACGGTGGGCAGCGTGGTGGAGATGTTCTGGGGGTGAGGCGGCCGCACCGTGATGGGAACGCAGCCGGCGTACAGGCAGCCGTAGAACGCCGCGATCAGGTCGATGCCTGCAGGAGGAGCAGAGAGGAGAAACCTGAAGAAATGAAGCTGGAGCTAACAGTTATTCTATTATTATTCACCAATTAATTTATTGATTATTCAGAGGATTAACCCATTAAACAGATAAATTCTGAAGATTTTTTATTTTAGTCTTTTTTATGCAATATTAAAAATACATTTAAAGATGCAAATAAATAATTTAATAAAAAATAAACATCATATTGTGTGAAATGCAATAAGAGCATTCCTTTAGTACATGCGTGATCATTTGTAGCAAAGGATGCAGCTAAAAAATACTTCAATAAATACTCAGCCTTTCCTGCTTAAAAACCTGTTTAATAGGAGATTTTTTTTACAGAATGTGAACCAGGTGAAGCTAAAAATGCAACTTGCAGACTTTTGGGTGGAGCGTATTTACGGATTAAGTTTTTTTTTCCATCTTAAATTCAAAATGTATATTTTTTGTACAGTTTTGGCTTAATTGCTGCACATACTGTGTTGTTCTTTCAGCAACTGACATTTTTTGGATCCATTATGCCATTTAATCAATTAGAAAATTAGCTGACGATTATTTTAGTAATCGATTAATCGCGACTAATCTGATTAATCGTTTCAGCCGTAGCTGGATCAGGCCAGTGAATCACCTGGTGGGTAAACCAGAGCAACATGGTCTCCCTCCTGCAGGCCTCCTCTCTCCATCAGCAGAGCTGCTACTCGCTCCGCCCGCTTGTGCAGCTGCAGGCAGGTGAGGGAGCTCGACACCGCCCCCTGGGGAGCAAAAGATGAGAAAACCGGACTGAATATCCACCGTAACACCGTCTGTGTTTGGATGTGTTGATCTGAGGGGAGAGGGTGGTTACCCTGGAGCTGAGCAGGGTGTAGAGGACGTGGTCCGGGGTGGTCTGGGCTCGCCACTGCAGGATTTCTGACAGGAACAAAAACTGGAAACAAACAAAGACCAACATCAGAGGAGTTCAACGAGATCAAATCTGAAGTTCTTCAACACTTTCTGTTCAAACTGCAGCAGAGATGCAGAACTGAGCATTTCTGTCTAGTTATTGGAGCATCAGCGTTAACAGGAGCCATAAAGCACCAGAGCAGGACTGCAGGGTGTATTTAAACACATCTCAGTCTCAAATGGAGCCTGAGTCACCAGAGCTGCTGACTCTAATCAATACATCAGGGTGTTGAATCTGATGGACTCCTAGTTGTTCTGTTTCAGAGAAATTCAACTGACTCAGTCAGAAACGGTTCTGACATTTTGTCCGACGGCTCAGAAAGGCAGAAACAAAACCACCACAGCAGAACGTTTAGCATCTGATCTGCAGAAATCTGAATCACACGTTCATCCATCAGTTGATCAAGGTGTCACAATCAGCAAAAATGCATCATTTTTCAGCCACCAAACAAGATCTTTGATGCATTTCATCTTGTTTTGGTAAAAATATGGCTGAAATATCTGTGAGGCTTCAATAATAAGGAACCATGTACTCAGACTTCATATGCCAGTGATAATTTTGGCAACATAAATGGACTTTCACTGTCCTTTAAGCAAGCAGCTGATGTAGATTGTCATGACAGAAAACCTGAAGAGGCAACATTAATGACATCCTGCAGCTTCAGTTTTATAACAGCAGAATAAATAAAGGAAATGCTAGAATCTATCTTGTAAAGCAGGTATGTTAGTACAAATAATGTAACTCTTGAACCTGGAAGATTTTGCTGTATTTGTTGAATCAGATGCTTCTGTAACT
The DNA here is from genome assembly GCA_903067065.1 of Brachyrhaphis terrabensis. Lineage (NCBI taxonomy): Eukaryota > Metazoa > Chordata > Actinopteri > Cyprinodontiformes > Poeciliidae > Brachyrhaphis > Brachyrhaphis terrabensis. The sequence goes on along the minus strand of CAEGAG010084577.1, from coordinate 50,586 downwards.
TTGTCCTTGATTATCAGTTATTTCACTGTTAGCACTTTCAATTGATCCAGAAAGTCAAATAATAAATCTATGAATCTGAATGTTTCCAGGCTTTGGATCTTCTCACCTGGTCGTTGTCGTCGGTCTGCCCCAGGTCTCTGCCGCTGGCCTGAGCTATCCTCTTCCCCGACACCAGGTTCCCCACCATCACGGAGGCGGGTCCGATCTCTGCGGCACACGGACAGAACCCGGATCAGCTCCAGCTTTTCCGAACCGACCTTACCGGAAACAGGCGAGTCTCACCTGGCTGCTTCTGCCGCGGTTTGGGCAGGTTGGTGACGCAGGTGTGGGGGCACATCAGGACGTTGCAGGGGTGCAGCCCCCCCTCCAGGTACAGCTGCTTGATCTCCGACAGGTGGATGCCGCCCAGCGGGGTCTTGGGGAGGGTGTTGGCCGGAACCAGAGCCAGACAGAACACGCCTACGCCATGGATGCTGTCGATGGCCTGAAGAGGAGCAGATCCGACAAAAATCTGTCGTTTTAATCCATTTCCTATCAATAGAGGTTATTACCTCCAATAATGAGGAGCGATGAATAAAAGGTGAGTATGCCTAACTGTTGCTATGGCAACCCGACATAGAAAACTGAACCGACACTGACAGAATCTCAGTTTCTGAGGTTCTATAAGGTCCGTGCATACTACACTGTTTCTAGTTTCTAGTGAAAATGTCTTGCAAATGCCAAAACGCAGGATCTTATTTTCAGTCAATAATTTCTCAATATGGATAAAAAGCTACTAATTCCACTGGCAGATTACTTGACTAATAATTTTTCCTGTTATGTGAAATAATCTAGTACTTTTTGTATCTATATTCATGGATTGACTGAAAATAAGCTTATTTATATTGTTGAAAAGTTATTTTCATGTTAGTTTTGTTTTATATTTGCAGTAGAAACTACAGAAAACGTTTTGTTAATTTTTAGTTTTGACAGTGCAGGTGTCCCGTACCTGCAGCACCCGGCTCATCCACTGGAAGCTGTCCTCCTCCGTGGAGTCGGGCCTCTGCTCGGCCACCACCACGATGCGCTCGTCTCTCAGCACCGTCACGGAGAACACGGCGATCCTGCAGAGACGGAGAACAGAAACACGGTCGGCGCCGCTCTGATCACACCTGGACTGAAGCATCGGGTCACAGAGGTCAGGACGGATCTCCAGGACCAGACACCGACATCAGCAGTAGTTCATTTTATTCCGGATGAAACCATCAGTTGTCGGCACTCATAATCCATCTCATTTGTTTTTGCAGCTCCTCTTTAAAGCACCGTTTGGCTTTATGTGCCAAATTATTCAACTTATGTAACAATAAACATAAAAAAGGATAACTGGATTAAAAAATGAGTCCAAATGAAGATGATCTAAGATTTTTGGGAGTTTCTAAACACTTCTAAGGAGATGTGTTGGTAACACAGAGGTGAAGAAGATCATCGGAGTATAACTACAGCTTCACACCGACGATGTTCTGAAAGTTACGAGTAAACAGAGGGTACGGCAAGCTGAAGCTGGAGAAAGAAACACAAACTGAAAGTAATGACTGCTTTGGTAATCAATTATTCAAGTAATCTGAGAATTATTTGGACAGTTAATTAATTATCGTAATGATTAATCGATTTCTCTGACAATTATTCTGACGATTAATTGATTTGTATGATAATTGTTTGGATGATTAAGCTATTATTTTGTTGATTAATCTATTAATTTGTCAATTATTCTAGCGAATAATCAATTACCCTGACAATCAAATATTCTACTGACAATTAATTATTATGACAATTATTCTAATGATTAATTGATTAGTCTAACAATAACTGGTATATTCTGCAAGCTGTATTTAATCACTAAGGCCTTTTTATGCAATATTATATATAAAAAATACTAGGAAAATAAACACTTAGCCTAAAATGCAGCAACAGTATTCCTTTAGTGAACACTTCACCATCAAAAGATTCATCTGCAGCTAAAAATATCTTTTTAGCTGTAATCTCTGTCCGTTCTGCTTGACTTTACGTCGATACAGTGGAGGACTGATCTGCTGAGTGAACTGTTCTTTCAAAAGAAGTCTTTTTTTAGAGTTTGTATACTCCAGTTAACATTAACTCATAACTATATATTTAAATAATTGATTAATCACCATTAATTGTTGAGCGTCATCAGAGCCTGTCAGGTAAAAGATGAATTTCCTGCTCAGCGGCTTTGGATGCAATTAAGTTTCTCCGGTTTGCTGCGTCCCGATTCATCCGCTATCGCTCGACTTTATTAGATTCATAATGCGGCTGGCGCGGCTCACTCATCACTGTGACAGCTGGGAGTGACGGCTGCTGGGTGGGGGGTCCACTCACCGGCCCCTGTAGACGAACTTCATGGGCTCCACCGCCAGCGCCGTGGCGACGATGTCGTCGGCGTTGTGCCGCCGCCCGCTCACCATGATGAGGCCGTCCATTTTCCCCGTGATGAAGGCCAGGCCGCCGGGTCCGATGAAGCCCAGCAGGCCGGTCCGCACGAAGGCGTACTCGCTGACCAGACCGCCGCCGGAGCTCACCGGGTACACCTGCAGGCACACGGAGAAACCGTCACCGTGGCAACCAGCCAGGTCTGCCGCCCCAAGGCGGAGAGCAGAATAAATTCAAGCTGCTGGTGGAAAAGCAGAGAACCTGATGACCAGACGTCACATTTAATCATTTCAAATCAACAACTAACATTTTTAAGGTTTAAAATATCAACTGAAACTTTTGATTCTTAGTGGGGCTGGCCAAAGAATCAATTTTATCGATTTATCGAGTTTGAAGATTTGATTTTAGGTAAATCTGGATTTTTGCAGCTTATATTTATTTGCACTTTGAATTCAGGTCAACTCCACCAATGAAATATAATAGCCAGGTTAAGTTTTTTCATTACAAGAATAAAATCCTAACATTACAAAATAAAGTTGTAATATTAGGAGAATGAAAAGGAAATTTTATGAGAACTCTGCCACTAAAACAAAAAATTTATTGTCCCAGTCATTTTTCATTAAAACTACTTTTTTCTCCCAATTTCTCAAACAATTTTCTGGTAATATTGTCACTATATTCTCATAATGAAACAAAAAATTTTTGTAGTCAGGCCTTAATACTCCGTTGTACAATTCACAGATGACAGCTGGAATAAAAGACACGTTTTGAAAAATGTGTCCTGTCATTTGTAATGTTTTTAGAAAAGAGAGCAAGAATAAAACTGATAAAAATCGGAAATCAGATCTGTTTTAAGCCCCAAATTCTGAGTTTGTTCCCTCACCATTTAAATTTGTATTATGACGTTGGAATGTACATAAAACAATTATGAAATATTAACATACATAGTGCTTTCTTTTGCAGCAGGGTTTGGGTTTGTGCAGAGCTGCTGCTCCGTCCTAAAACGCCTCACCTCGAAGGTGTTCTTGGTCATTCCTGTCAGGCCGTAGTAGGACGTTCCCGTGGCGACGGAGCAGACGCAGAGTTCGCCAATCTCGTCCGTCTGGCAGAGCTGAGGGACGCCCTCGGGTTTCACCACGCACACCAGGCCTGGGACGGAGAAACGAGGACACACGGTGGTTAACGGCCAGCAGGTCGACCAGCACCTGGTTCTGAAAGTGGACCAGGCGTCTGAGTCACAGCCTCCAGCAGGCCTGCAGCTTTAAATAGGCCGTTTTAGTTTCAGTTAAGGCTGATGTCTGTGTACCAATAGAAACCGGGATGAACCAACTGGAACTGGGTTAAAGCAGCATTCTGCAAGAGTCAGAGATGTTTTAATGAAATGAAAGATGAATATTATTCACTTGATGGTTAATGGAGAGGGTGATTATTGTATTTTTAATGCAAAAACAAAATCTTACCATATTTTTTGAAATACTAATTAAAATAAGACGAAACCAATTATGAAATTTTCAGGAAAATGTAGGAGTTTTATGTAAATAATTCCTTAATATTAATGAAAATGTTCTAGTTTCACTGCCAGATTATTTCATATTAATGAGGGAAAAATGTCTTATTATAAATGAAATAATCTGCCAGTGGAATTAATCCTGTATGTCATGAGCCACTGGTGGCTCCAGAGCCGCATGTTGAAGACCTCTGGTGTAGAATGAGACGTTCTGATTGGACAGAGGTTTCCTGTCACAATTAACAATAAATCAATTAATCAAGATAAACTAAAACAATCTCAATATTTTCCATTTGCATGATTTATTGTTTTTCTTTTCTCTCTTTCTACCAAACCTGGTCTTCAGTCTGATGTTTGGGTCTCAACAAATGAACCTTAATCCATGTTGTTGTTTAGCTGTAATGACTCAGAAGATGAACTGTGCTGCGTTTCAACAGTTAAAACCCAGAGAGTGAAGGCTGATGCTCAGGATGGATGGCAGCTTTTATTAAAACTGGTTTCTGCGTTTTCTGAACTTCCACAGGGAGATTAGTCATGAGCGGAGAGAGCGAGCCCCAGAAAAATGGACAATGATTAAGAGGAGAGGTCACACATTCATCTGCCCTCCGACTAATTCAACTGTTTAATGGACTTAATGGATTCTCTGCCCTGCAGAGCGTGAAGCTCCGACAGCTGATAGTTTAACTCTTCACACGGTCGTAGCTCAGCTTCTGCTGCTTCACATTTATTAACACTAAACTCAGAAAAAAGTTACAATAACCAGGCAGCATTAACATTAGAGTTTATAGGACAATCCCAAAACCTTCCAAAGATATTTTTGCATCTAAACATGAACATTTTCTGAAGGACAAGAACAAAGAGAATATAAACCAGTAAAGTTTCCTGTGAATCTGGAGTTTCTAGAGTGAAATGGAGTCTGAGAGACAAGGAAGGAAGAAGGATGCAAGAGAGGAACGAGGATGAGCATAAAGGAGTCAGGAAGGAAACAAGGAGATAGAAGAGGAAGGAATTAAACACAAAAAAGGAAAGGAAACAAGGAGAGAAGGATGAAACAAAAGAGGGAAGGACCAAAGGAAGGAATCACACAAAGAAAGAAGGAAGAAAACATCGAAGGAAACACAGAAAGAACAAAAAACGAAGTAATGATAAATAAAATAAATATAACAAAGGAAAGAGTGAAAGAAAGACTGGAAGAAAGAAAGGAAGGAATATTGTAAAGAAAAGAAGAAAGCAAAAAAAGCAGGGAGGATAAATGGAAAGAAAGAAGCAAAGATGAAATTAATGAAGAAAGGATGGAAGGAAGAAAGAAAGAAGCCATCTCTCCGACGAACTACCTACCAATCACCATGGTAACAGATTACATCTTGACCATTAATCTCCATAACTGATGAAAATTGTTTCTAAACAGAAACTGTTTTAGATGCTTAAGTCCAGAGTTTGTTTCTAGAAATACAGCATCAAATGAAGGAGCAAACAGAATCAGAACCTTCTGCAGGTCGGGTTCTGGTTCTAAGTGGGTCTTCCTGAAGTGAATACAGTCCTGGTTCTGGCCGAGGACCAAAGAAACCCGATATGTTCATGCAGGACATTGTCTGCTCTCATAGTTTTATTATCCTTCAGTCAGCAGAAACAACCTGAGGCTGGAAATGCAGATTTAGATGAAACGTCACCGGAGTCGAGTCCAAACCGTTTCTCTGTTCCTAAAACTGCAGACAGAGCAGCAGGAAGCCGTTACCTCCTGGTGTGACGGTGCCGACGTCCTGAACGGTGAGGACAGACAGACGCTCCTCCGTGTCCACCCGCACCACGCCGTAGCTCAGACCCTGCATGGACAGGACACCGCGGCCCGGAGGCTGGCTGCTGTCCTCCACTGGCCTGCACACACACACACACACACACACACACACACACCAGCTGACTAGCTGCTGGCTGAATGCAACCGATCAGACCATAAACGTGTTTCATTGTGAAATTAAAATGATTGTTCAAATAAAAGCTGAAAAGTGTGGAGTACATTTTTATTCACACTGCAAAAACACAAAACCTTTCCAAATGTTTTGGTCTAGTTTCTAGTGCAAATAGGATATCTGGAAACAGACTAAACTAACTTGAAAGTAACATTTCAGCAAGTTTGTTTAAATGAATAATTCCTTAATGTTGATGAAAAAGAACTAGTTATAAGTGAAATAATCTGCCAGTGGAACTAGTTCTTTTTTTATCAGTTGTAATGAATCATTTACTCATAACAAGCTCCTATATCTTGCTGAAATGTTACTTTTAAGTTGTTGTTCTTTTTTCAATTGTATTAATATATTTTCACTAGAAACTAGACAATAATATCTGGTAAGATTCTGTGTTTTTGCAGTGCAATCTTTCTGACATTTTCAGATTTTTATTTGAAAATGATCAACTGTAGTACAAAATCTTTGAAACTCTGCCTTGTTAACCGGGTTTTCAGTCTGTGGATGTGTTTGCATGCAAGAGGAATGTGAAGCATGCTTCATGTTTTCAGATTTCTTTATGTAAAAGAGCTGAGGCAGCATGTTTACCTCCTGATGGCGACGGTCAAGGCCTCGGGGGAGCTAGCGCAGGGACAGATGACCTCTGCCCTCAGCCCTTTGGTCTGAAACACGTTGAGGAAGGCGTCACAGGAGGAGATGGACCCTAAAACACAGGATCATCCACAAACACTCAGAATAACATGTAAAAAAAAAATCCAGATGCATTTTGCACCAATTTGTCTTGCTGATGCAGCAGGAAATCTCAAAAATATTTTAAAAAAATCCATTAAGCATATTTTGTTATCCAGTTATTAATCGGTTAAAGTAAAATAAATAATCACCAGATAAGTCCTGCTCTGTATTAACGTTAAGTCAAGCAGAAATGCCTGAACTTTTCACATGTTGATGTTAGAAGTATTTAGTAGAATGTATCCTTTGCTACAAATCATGAACTTTATAGGAATGCTCCTGTTACATTTTATGTCATAAAATGCTTTTTTTTTTTTTATTTTAAAAAGGAATTTAATTATTTGCCTTTTTGTATTTCTTCATGTATTTCTAATATCGTATAAAATAAGCTCAGTTGTAAATGAAAAAACTTCTTTTTTTAACAGATTAATGATTGGACTAATTGATTAATTGTCAGGCTAATCCGTTAATTGCCAGACTAATCAATTAATAATCAGAATAATCAAGTAATCATCAGAATAATTGATTAATCATCAGACTAACTGATTAATCATCAAAATAATCAATTAATCAGACTAACCAATTAATCGGCAGACTAACCGATTATCGTATAATCAATTAATCATTAGAATAATCAACTAATTGTCAGACTCATAAATCATCTGAATAATCGTTTACTAAACTTATCGTTGCTGCAGCTCTAGTTGCAGACTAGTCACAGATTTCATGTCTGTAAAGTAAAACGTCTCATTTTTAACCAGATGTTGGTCTGATTTCTGTTTTTTTCCTAAAGGTTTTCAGACTTGAAAACCTTTATTGTATGACACAGAGACGTTCTGTTCTGACCCAGACGTCCCCAGAGAGTTCCTCCACCTCCCACCAGCAGAGAAGCTAAGAAGGAGCTTACAGGGATTGGAACCGTCGGCCACCAGCAGCATCCGCAGCGAGCTCAGGTTGATGTCTTTCTGGTCCTTGTGGGCCACCAGAGCCCAGTGCATGTCTCTGGACTTGACGCAGGCCACCTTGGCTGCAGGAAGAAGCGCACATGCAGGGAGTTAGCGTCTAATCTGCCCGACGGGAAGGAGAGGAGAGCCGAGCGACGGAGGAGGAGGCTGACCTTTGTACTGGCAGACCTTCTGGATCCAAGACAGAGGGTTGACCTTCATCAGGGAGTACGGCACGCTGATCACATGCATCATGTTCATCACACTCTGCAAAAACACACACCAGCTTCTGTTTATTTCCTAGCTAAATACCCATTTTAAGATTTCTAAGATAAACTTCTAGATGGGGAGAAAACAAATTTCTAGGCGTCATTATTGACAATAAACTCAACTGGAAACTCAACTGGAAACCTGTTGTGTAAACTTTACACAACAGGTAAAGTTTACCTGTTGTTTACACAACAGGTAAAGCAAAGGCTCAATAAATATCAGCAGGTCGGTCACAGATTACATCACATTACTCTGCTGTTCATTAATCTTACTCTATTGTGCAGAAATCTGAGGTAATAATTACAAAAACTACACTACAGGCATTAACAATACTACAATAGTATATTTAGAAAACACTATTTGTAAAATCTAAATAATTAAAATTAATTGTCAGTGAAACTACAGACAGCTCCAATTCTTTACAAAACCAAAAATAAACAATTACTGGAAAATAATAAAACATGTTTATAAGTTAAGGGGGAATCAAAGTTTAAAATATGCAAATTAAGAACTAATAGAATAAACTTTTTGTATTAATAAGTACTGGACAAATCATCATATTATTAGTAATTATTGTTGGATACAATATATAACATCAATAATCAATTATTGTTGGTGTTTTATATTGATGCCAACTTTGTTTTTTGGTGAATTTTAAAGAAATAATGATTGTTAAACAGATGCTATATAAATATGGGTCTGGTTGTTATATGCGTCTGGATAATACACGTAGTAAATGTAAGATTACGACCACTGATGTTTTCACATTATGCTTCACGTTGGAAGTATTTCTTACAGAAATAGAGAAACATCTGGTGTGTGTTCTCACCGTCAGGATGCCGTGCCACAAGCCCACGTCCTTCTTAAAGTCCAAGACGTTCACTATGGTTTCAGCTGGATCAGAGGAGGAGAAAGGGTTAACTTCCACACCAGAGCAGGAGGAACTGCTGCGTGTGGGGGTGTGTGTGTGTGTGTGTGTGAGGATACCCTCGGTGTAGCTGCAGGACTGGGTGAGAGCCTGGCAGTGTGTTAGCAGAGCGATCCTCGTTACCGTGACGCCCAGAACGCTGCCGTCCTTACAGGTTTTATACTGACAGGGGAAACAGCAGATGGAGCATCAGGATCTTTCAGAGTGAAGCTAGCAAAATCTTTAGCTTCAATCTGAAACATCATGCACTCTTTAACTAAATTAGTGAAATACATGTTTTTGTGGGTTTTTTGGATTAAATATTGAATTAATAAACTATAAAACTTGAAGCTGTGCAGGACAGCCGGTTCTGATCCAAACAGGGAGCTGGCGGTTCTGATCCAGGTCTGTCTGGAAGCTCACCTCTATGTACGCCGTGTCGTTGTTTGCGTCCTTGATGTGCGGGAACCAGTCTCTGGGAGGCTTGGACAGATGCTTGGACTCCGTTACAAACCACAGCAGTTTGGGCCATCCTGCAGGGGGCGCTAACATGTAAATTCCTGCTAAGCGCAGCGTCAGCCATGATTAATGACCTGCACTCCAACCTTTGAACTGCGGGATCTCTCCTGTTGCGCTCTTTGGAAGACCCTTATGGCAGGCATCGCTGGTCAGCGCCACGGTAACACCGCAGCTGCCCAATAAAAACCCGATCTGCTGGCTGCCGGCATCCTATTGGACGACAGAGGGAAGCAGGAAACGAAAGTTAACATTTAAATCAACGACTTACGTGTTAAGTTGTTGATTGAATACTTTCAATCAACAACTTTTAGAGACGCACCAATCAATCGGTTGGAGAATCAGCTCATTTCCCCTCACAAATACAGAAATATGACATGTTTTCCTGTTCGTTCGAGAATAAAAAGTAAAATCTCCAACATTTCTAGAACAGCGCTGCTCTTTATGGCAGCACGTTCCAGCAGCTCTGCTACATTTGCTCTGATTTATTCTTTTTTCAGACTTTTATTCATCATTTATCATGTTGGATCATTAAATGTTTGGACAATTATTCCCTCTGGGTTTGGATGCTGTGAAGCTGGAAGGATTCCTGGTCTTACATTTTTACTTTCAGACAGTTTTCATGATGGGTAACCATGGCAACAAGGTATTATTTCACAACCGGGAGCCGCTGATTAGCATCTCAAAAGCTCAACTAGTTCCTGAACTACGACCCCAAATCCCACAGGAGCTGAAAAGAAGGAAGTTCAAACCATCCGTCATTCTAACCAAACGGCCAGACAGATTTAAAGAGGAGCAGCAAAAACAAAGGAGGAGGATTAGCAGCTAGCAAACAGCTGATGATGTCATCCAGGACATGCCGTCCAGTTCCAGGAATAATCTTAAAATTACTTTATTTTCTGCTAAACTCAAATCATCAATCAGATCTGCAGAGAGAATCATTAGGGCTGACTTTTCCTTCATCCAGATTTAGGGTCACAAAAAGAGTAGCTAACATCTCTGCAGACCCTACACATGCTGGACATGCTTAAAGTAAAAGTCAGCACTGCAGAGCACTATTTGTAGAATAAATAAATGTTAAAAAATTACATATTTGTACCTAATGTTTCTTGTTTGCACTACAATCTTACGCTATAAAAACACAAAATCTTACCAAGTATTTTTGGTCTAGTTGTGCAAATTATTCCACTTATAATAAGACATTTATTTTTCTATGTTCTCAGTTAAATAATCTGCCAGTGGAACTAGAACTTCTCCAACAATATTAAGGAATCAATGACTTAAAAAAGCTCCTTTATCTTGCTGAAAAGTTACTTATAAGTTAGTTTCTTGTGTTCTAGAATATCTGCAAACTAGAAACTAGACAAAAACTATTTGGAAAGACTTTGTGCTTTTGCAGTGTCGTCAATAAATCTGATTGTAAATGTTGCATAAAAATGTCCGCAGGACATTTTCTTCTCTTTTGTTTCAAACTTTTATACTAAAATAGGATCAATCATAACTGGACTCATCAGATCTGATCTCAAAGAAAACTACGGTAAATGGATATGAGCAGGAAAAGCCAGATTTGTGTGTTATTAATTTCTTTAAAGTTTGTAAATAAACTGATGCTTGAGCTGCAACGACATTTAAACCCTGCAGCAGAAACACAGGCTGCTGGCTGGGGGGTTAAGAGAGGTGGACAGAGCGCAGCAAGACATTTTCTTACTGCAGCAAGTAATCAGAGTGTAACCATGCCAACCGTGACAGGCAGCACGTCTCGGTGTTGGCTCCCAGATTACAGCAGAGGACTCGGTGTGCTGAAGCACGACTGGCAGCTGGAGACTCAGTAAACCGGCAGAACGGACACGTTTCCAGATAGAAGCTGCTGTCAGAGGACAGACAGACCTCAGACCGGTTCACACCGCAAAGGTCAACTACATAACCCTGTGTCCCAACAGCAGGAGGAACGGGCGGGGGGGCGTACAGACACATGTTTCTCTACCCGCTGCTCCCTGTTCAGACGGGATTAACTTCTCAGGAATACTTGTTGCCAAAAACAGATAAGACAGACGATGCAAAGTAGTTTTCCCATCATCACCGACAGGACAGAAACACATCCAGCAGGAGGTCAGAGGTGAAACGCTGACAGGGACGAGGCGGAGGGGATTAACGTCACACATCACCTGACCTCCAGCTGGGAGCAAAACGAGGAGCTCAAAGAGCCAAGAAGAAGAAGAAGAAGCGTCTCTGATTGGCTGGCTGACTTACTTTGCGACTCAGCGGCACCTCGATGGGAACAGGAACCACCTCAGCCAGCAGGCAGCCGTAGAAGGCCACCATGAAGGCCACTGGGTCGTTGTTAGGAAACACCAACGCCACCTGCAGGAGACAGAGAGAACAGCAGAGAGGAGTGGTTTAACCTCTGGTGCAGCAACGCAAACAGACGAACGCAAAACTGCAAAAACACAAAATATTACCAAGTATGTTTGTCTTGTGAAACTTTATTTCGTTAATGACAGTTTATTTTTGTGTTATAAGTGAAATAATCTACCAGTGGAATTAGAACTTTCTTCATCAATATTAAGGAATTATTGACCTAAAACAAGCTTCTATATCTTGCTGAAATGTTATTTGTAACTTAGTTTTGTTTTATTTCAAATGTACTGAGATATTTACTCTAGAAACCAGACAAAAATACTTGAAGAAAAATACTGAAGAAACTATGGATTGTTTAGATCGAAGCATGTGTTGGAATGGCCTAGTCAAAGCCTAGTCCTACCTGAAACATCTGCACACTCACCCAATGTGACAAAGATTGGCCTATTCTATTTTGTAAATAATATACATGACTGCCACACTTCTCTTCTGATTTTTGCTAAATTTACCACAAAACATCGAGGAATAAATGAAAGTCTAAAGGTTTAAAGGATGTGAATACATTTGCACTTCATAACGTAATAAATAAACGTCTTTTTTAATCAGATTGAACAGATGAGATTCTGTCTGCACTCAGTTTCACATTTGCTTTATTTCTTGTCTTGCAGACGGTGTTACTTAGGAACACCAGGCCGATCTGGCTGAACGGATCGTAGATGTATTTTTATAGAAGTCAATATGTCAGATGACGTCTGATCAGCGGCTGATTCATGAAGGGAGCCGGCGTTTGACAGAGACTGAAAGAGGAAGCTGTGAGGGGTCGGAGGTGACTCACCCGATCGCCCGGCCGCACCATGGGCTCCTGCTTGCTGCCCAGTTTGTGGAGGATGTTGTAGGCCAGCTTGATGCTGCGCGACCACAGCTTCCCTGCAGGGGGCAGCAAAGGGAATATGAGTGGGAAAAGGTCCACAGAAAGTCAGAATGAGAATCTTTGTTCTCCGCTTTGTGAAAAAAACACTGAAAAAGGTCTGAAAGGAAGAAACCGCCATCGACTGATTCAGTTTCTATAGATGATTCAGCTCCTAATATACTGACAGAACCTCAGCCACGGGAGAAACTAAGTACACCCTTTACACTTTATGCAATTTTCAAGACTAAATGATCCTGATTAGTTGATGATCATTAAGTCCAACCAGCTGCCGCTGCAACATTTGGACACATGAAGCCAAATTAAAGATGTTTGGTCAGAAAACAAAACCCAGATTTGGAGAACCTGCACTTTTTATCAGTATTAAGGAATTATTGACTTTAAACAACAACAAGCTCATATTATTTGCTGAAAGTTACTTATAAGTAGGGTTGGGTGATATAATCATCCAATATGATATGACCATCATTAGCAAATCTAGCAGATGATTGGCAGCGATAAGACCCGCCTCCTGACTCTGATTGGTTGTTTTCGGTCAGGGCATGTCTTCGGACTGCATTAGTAGCTCAGGCAGAAGGTGGAGGAGATACACATTTTTCACAGATTATGTCTCATAAACTGTCATCACTTGGTGACAGTTTAAACAAGTATGGAAAAAACATATTTTGTAAAAGTTACATAAAATTGCTTCAACTGGAATTTATCAAGTCGATTAATCAAAATTCTTATTATGAAAGATTTTTTTTACGACTAAACAATATGCCTAACGCCCACCCCTAGCTATAAGTTAATTTTGTGTTATTTCAGGTATATTAAGGTATTTGCATTAGATTTTATGTTTTTGCAGTGTGCATGTGAGCGTCTGCTTACCGTATGTGAGGACATAGATGGGTTTCCCCGCCGTGTCCAGGCTGGTGAGGCAGGGCGCTTTGGGGGAGATGGTGCCCCAGCGCTGCAGCGCCGCCTCCAGGGAGGGGGGCCAGTTAGTGACCACGCCCAGCGGCTCGCCCCTCACCGGCAACATCTCCGCCCCCTCCGGCCGTGGCTGGTTGGGGTCCGGCTGCTGGACTGGAGCGGAAGCAGAGAGATGCGCTGAGCGTCATAAAGTTTTAATTCCTGTTGCGTTCGCTGCTGCAAAACCAACATGGCTGCAGTAACCGACGGCAACAAGGCCGAACACACGCTGCACCTGCTGCTGACACGCAGCTGCAGGACGAGTTCATGAGCAGATAATCCATCAAACTGTGACTTCATGCAAATATCAGAGGTGTTAACTCTTATTCGCCTCCTTTTGTCAGGTTACAACCACAGATTTTAATGGATTTCACTGGAATTTCATTTGATAAACACAAAGTAGTGCATCGCTTTGAAGTGGAAAGAAAATGATTCATGGTTTACAAATTAAACACAACGTAAATGTATTTATATTTTTCTTCTCTGAAATCTAAAATTTATAGATTCTTTGTATAAAATCTACTCTTAATATTCAGCAAATGGTCTTTCTAGAGTCTGGATATTTCAGTTAATGATTAATCGATTACTAAACTGGTTGATGGTTATTTCAATAATTGATTAATTTGTATAATTGCTTCATGTATTTGGATCCTTCTTGTATAAATGAGTAAATGGAAGAGACAATAAATGACTGAAAATGAACAGACAGCAGGACAGATGGTGAAGTCTGAACAAACTGAGCGTTACACCTCAGAGTGGCACAGGTCAAAGGTCATCTTCATCTCCAATGTTCTGTTAGCATTTATTCTACAGCTTTCTGACCTTCATTATCTGTATAGAGAATCATTAATCGTGGATTTTTAGAAGGAAATGAACAAACCAGAAAATTCTCCAGGAAGATATAAAAAAATAATATCAACCATAAAGTTTGATATTAATATCAACGATCAGTGAAACTTTATGAGCTATCACCGTTCTGCCAGAATGTTGGGGTTTTTATTGCCAAAATTTAAAAAAAAGACAGAAAAAAAGAAAAGGAGAGAAGGGGAAGAGGGAGTACACGGAGAAAAATGAACCAGACAAGCAATGAAGAAAGGACACAAGAAAGGAAATGAAATAAGGAAGGAAAGAAGTGGAGGAGGAAGAAGCAAGGACAGAAAGAGGTGAACAAGGAAGGAAGGGAGAAAGGACATAAAGAAGAAAAAACAAAGGGACAGATGAAAAACCACAAGAATGAAGGATAGGAAAAAAGGACACAGAAGAAAGAACGAAGGAAACATGGAAGGAAAGTAATGAACAAGAGATAAAAAAGGAAACAGAAAAAAGGATACAAAAGGAACGAAGGAATCAAAGAAGTGGAAGGAAGGTAGTAAGGAAGGAATTAAATTTGTCCATATTTTTAATTTCATCTGCAGCAGTGGCTTTAAGGTTCTAGCAGTGACATAACTGTAAACTATGGTGTGGCTTCAGTTTCCATGGCAACTATTCACCACAGAAACTCTTAGAAAACCGTGCAGAGGTTTAAGAATCACGACTCGGCATTAACAGAAAACAGTGTGCTAACTTCGTCTCAACGCGGAGCAGAACAACTGGAGAGCAAAACTCCGTCAGTCTGGATTCTGTCAGAAAGAGTTAGGAGTTAGGAATAAAATTAGACTTTTTAGTAATAACTTCTCTGGAAAACGAAGCGTGTGTGTTGCTGCTGAACTGAGAGTAAAATGTGAGGAAGGACCGACAGGCAGGAAGTGATGCAGACATGACGGCGGCGTCTAACCCTCCAAAAGCTCATCGAAGTCGTCGACGAAGAACTCGCGCAGCGGCGGCCTGCGGGGCTGCTTCAGCGTGTTGACGAGCTGCTGGATCTTAGCCGACACCCGACTGCTGACTGGAACACCTGGAAGAACCCCAGCAGAGACAGCAGGCTGAAAACGGCTGGAAAACAGAGCTGGAAACAAAATGGCTGGAAAACAGAGCTGGAAACAAAATGACCAGAAAACACAGCTGGAAACAAAACGGCTGGAAAACACAGCCAGAAACAACAAAAAAAAAGCCAGAAACAAAAAAAGACAGGAAAACGTCCGGAAAGAAACAGGATCAGAAACTATTTCATCTGGAAGTCGCTAACGACTGATCCAGAACTGCAGCTCTAAAAGGTTAATACAGAAATTCAATATGGAGTCATTATTTCAGCTCAGGTCAAAGGTTAAATACCAGGAAGGAAGAAAGGAAGTGAAATGAGGAAGAAAGAAATCAAAGAACTAAAAAAGAAGGAAAGCGGAACGGAAGAAAAGAAGGAAGTGCTCTGCACTTCCTGTTTAAAAAGTTGCTTGTTCTACTGGCCCCGCCCCCCACTTCCTGTTTACAGATCTGCTGGTAGTGCTGGCCCTGCCCCCACTTCCTGTTTACAGATCTGCTGGTTGTGCTGACCCCGCCCCCACTTCCTGTTTACAGATCTGCTGGTTGTGCTGGCCCCGCCCCCAGCTCACCGTCGCCGGTCTCCATGCGCTCGGCGTTGCCATACTTCTGCGTGTTCCTGGCGATGGTGCCCATGTTGGACATGTGGTGCCGCTCGGTGCGGGAGTGGGATGAGTCCGACGAGTATCCGGTCACGTCCGGCGGCGCCGAGTGGTTCTCTGCAGGAGAACAGACAGGAAGCAGTCAGTCAGTGCCACTTCCTGTTGGCGCTACGCTCCATTAGACCCGTCTGACCGTCACTTTGTGTCACATCCTGCCGCGCTCAGCAGTCTGCTGTTTCATGACTCAGCGTTTTGTTCATGTAAACACTGATGTGAAGCGAGCAGCTTCTCCAAACATTGTCACATAATCTAGTTTCAACTATAAAAAACTGATGAAGTTATTATCAGATCATCATAAATCCGTCCATGTTCAGCAGGGTTCATTCACTTTTCAATTTTAAATTCAAAAAAATTTTCAAGGAAAGTTTTTAAACTTACAGAAGGATAAGGTAATCTAAAATATAACAAAATGTTATATTTTGAAACATTTCTGTAATACACTCTATACACAAAACAAAAATTTTATAAAAAATTTTCCCCCAATTTCAATAACCAAATTGAAATGATCAATAAATCATTAATTCATTAGGAATAATAAATATTCATTACACTGAAACAATCCAGACAAAACATGTTAAGTTAAATGAATTTCCTGCTCATATTAATGCTTTAATAAAACAAAGAAAATAATAAAAAATAAAATCTCTAAAAAAATGTTTCCGCTAAATTCTCTGGCATTAGCAAACAAAAATAATTTTTGTAATTCCCTAAAATAGTAAGATTAGCCTGATTTAACACTTCAGATAGTGATAAAAAAATGCCTGTCTTGTCTTTAGCTGTAAATAACGTTTTCAAAATTTACTTTTAATCAGATGATAGATTGCACTTTATTACAAAACTGAGCAGTTTGACTATCAAACACATTAAAGGTTGAAAACAATGAAGCATTTCAAAGATTTAAAGCACTGTAGGAATCCTGGAGATGTTTTACTGAATAAAAGGTAAAAACAAACTAAATTCAGGTCTGATCTTTATGAAGTTCGGATCCATTTTTGTGAATTATTCCGTAAGCCGGATTTGGACGCTCAGCTCCCGGTCTGGACATACCCTCCGACTCCAGAGGCGGCGGCCACAGCATGTCCGATCCAAACTCACAGGATCGCCGCAGAGAGCCGCCGTTCTCCGCCACGCTCAGAGCGCCCTTCCTCTTCAGAGACAAGTGGCCGATTCCTGCAGAAACACAGCGCGGTGTCAGAACCGGGTCAGAACACGAGATGCTGCAGGAACAAACGCTGTGACATGGAGCTTTAGTCACCCTAAAATCTTTATTCATTAAATGAAACGTTGGAACTCATTACTGATGGTTCTTTAAAAGGTCGTTGTCGATGCTGACGGCTGTGGGCAGGAAGGAACTCCTGTAGCAGTCTGTATTACAGTGATTCCCTAGAAACCTCTGACTAAAGACACTGTTGTTGTAATAAATATACTTAGAATTTTCCTAAATTTTCTTTATTTTATGGTTTTTGATTAAAACTGTTTTAATTTGT
This sequence comes from Brachyrhaphis terrabensis, assembly GCA_903067065.1. Lineage (NCBI taxonomy): Eukaryota > Metazoa > Chordata > Actinopteri > Cyprinodontiformes > Poeciliidae > Brachyrhaphis > Brachyrhaphis terrabensis. Next base: position 33,022 of record CAEGAG010084577.1, on the reverse strand, counting down.
GCTTTCTCAATGAGTTTTAACCAAATAAAGCTGGAAAAAAAAATTTGAGTTATAAAAAAAAATTTATCTGCCATCTTACTGAAAAGTAAGATGAAGAATTAGGGCCATTGCAGACAGAAAAAAAGATGTAAATTTCCACCAAAAAATTTAGATGAACCTTGGATGAAAGCCGGTCACAGGCTAACGTTCTCACCGTGATGCGACTGTGACAGCAGGCTCTGCTGGTGGTGCGACTGGCCCAGGTGAGGGTGGCCCAGGTGAGCCAGGTGAGCGATGTGCGTGTGCGCCAGCGAGTCGGCCAGCCTTCCGGCGTTCCCGCTGCCTCCGCTCTGCGTGGACGAGGACGACGAGGAGGTGGAGCCCAGGTGGGCGGGGCCGAGCTGGGAGGGCCGGCTCATCCAGTGCTCCATGCCCGTCATGTCGTCGCCCGGCCCCGCCTCCTCCTCTGACCCCGACGACGAATCAGAGCACAGCGGCGACAGACCTGGAGAATCATGGGAAGATGTTGCCTTACACACAGCAAATACCAAAGAAACAGAAACATTCAACATGACAGGAAAAGTTTAGGAAGGAAAAACTCCTTCACCTGCTCAGTCAATTTTATTTTTATAGCAACAAGCCAGCTCAAAGTGTTTTACACCATAAAACACAAAAATACAGTGTTTTTATTTGTTAATGTAATAATATAGTAACGCAAAGCCAATGCAAAAATACATCAAATACATGGATCAACATTCCAGTTACCGTACTATTAATCTAAAAATGAAATTAAAAACTAGTAATGCAACTCAAATCAATTGTTTAGTTGAGTTGACTGCAGACTCTAATTAATTAATCACATTGTAATAAAAAACATACCTCAACAAAAAAAGCAATATTTTAAATTCAAAAACACTTTTTGCTACAAAATTATTAAATAAATAATTTTTTTTGCCAATATATATGCTGTTGTCTGTTGCTGCTGTTTGAAAATGTTGCTTTGTGCATCAGATAAACGGGTGTACCAGAAACATGTGAATACAAAGGTTCCTGCCAAAATCTTTGTATGTAAAAAAGAAAGAAAAAAAGAAGCTGTTAAAAGTTTTAACCAGTTAAAACTTTTACGTAGTTAATTAATAAAAATTACTACAAAGAAGGGTTGATTGTTCTTAAATGTGGTGTTAATTCTGTGGGGTGAAATGATATGTTTTTGGTTTTAGTTCTGCTGTGGCCGAGTATCTGAGGAGGAAGATAAATCTGGTATTGATTTGCTGCTAGGTGCTGTTTTGGGTTTCTCTGGTTCTGTTTTTTCTTGTTTTTTTTGTTTCTGTTCTTGGATCAAAGCAGCTGAGACATTTTGTTTTAGGACAGGCTGAATGTTCCAGAGCAGGCGGGAACATGAAGCGTTAGAAACGGAGGTGAAAATCCCTCCATTCCTGCCGAACTTCATGAGAAAAACCAAAATATTCCTGATGGCAGTTCCCAGGAAATGAAACATAATGTTCCTGCTGGTCTAATGCTTCACATCCCTGATTAAAATGTACAAGAATAAAATCATTTATTAAAGCAGCAATAAAAATCCCAACCTGTAATTGTACATTTATTGACAGGCCCACAGCATCACAGATCTCCCACCTTACAGTGGGAGATCTGTAAGGTGGGAGTAGCTTTTTCTAAAGTGTTTGCTGCCAAAAAGTTGGACCTACTGAACAAACACAGAACTAACTCTGGCCCTCATCATGTTTTCACTTTCAGCTCTGTTAAATATTTTAATTATTGCCCAGACTGTCAGTAGTTACAACATATCTGCCTTATTACAGTGACATGTTCTCTTTTCTTTCCAGTTTTGAAGAAGAGAAATTGACATCTTGCCCCACAAGAAAATCTTTTTTAGTATTTCATCTAAAAAACAGATTAAATACTTTTATAAAGAATCTTCATTAAACTTATTTTATACAACTTTTTGAAATCTGTCATATTTATACAAATGTTTTTCTTAATGTTATTTTCCACTCACAGAATAAATGCTAATTAAAATGTGGATTTTTAGAAATCTTTTTATTGTTATCATTGTAATCTTTCATTATTTTAAGGGATTTTTACACATCTTTGCGATTTCTTTCACACCTGATAGTCCGGTAGACTCAGTTCGATTTGGAGCAACAGCTGCAACATTCGTTCCATTTCCAGCTGCTGCGATTTGTTTTCTTTCTGCTGAGTCAAACCAACCAAACGCTTTGAGAAACCTGTTCCCTTCCTCACCTGTGGGGGCGCTGCTGAAGGAAACAACATGGACCCCTCTGAAGAAGACATTGAGCACAACTTCCATCTCCACTAAATGCAAGCAAAAGCAAAGTGGCGTCCGATTTTACCGGTTGGAGTATTTCTGTTTTGTCTTTGGTAAAAGACAACGAGCCATTTCTCCTGCTAGCACTAGGCTAGCAAGCTTGTTTTGGTTGCATTTACCCAGAATGCCATGCGCTGTCATTTGCTTCCTGCTTTAGGAGCGGTCTCCACTCTGCTTTTTGTTCACATATGCATTCAAACCGCACCAGAGTTCATTTTAACCAAACAGACAGAGGTTTGTAGGTGGACCAGAATTTAGTTTTTGGTTTGATTACAAATTCACATCTCTCCACACCAACCAGTTTAAGGACAAACAACAGTTTAGGGCCAGAAAACAAAACATTTGAGCTTCCAAAGAAGGAATTAACTTATAATTATCTAAACTATGGAGATTATTCATGCAAAAGTCTGGAAAGAAAAAGATTTCCAATAAGATAAATTTGCCGCTTCAGTACTGTGACCTTTCAGTGACTGAGGCAAAAAGCTCAGCAGTTCAGACACCAAATGTCAGTAATTAGTCAATCGGATCTTGTGGCTTGTCAGTGAAACAGCCACAAGAACCAATTTGGGTCCAACATGCTTCAGGCGGCTGAATTTCCTCCTCTGAACAGCAGATAATTGTGAGAGCAGCCGATAAGGCCCGGTGAGCGCCGCTGTGTGCAGACATTTAACGAAGTGTTATCAGGACGGTGGAAAAACACGACATGATGCGTTCAGGGACACATCAGCTCCACTTAGCCATGTTCTCAAAGGTTAAGGAGCAAATTACAAAGGAACAAACTTATTATATTTCTTTCATTAAGATTCAATCAACACCAAAATTATCCCATCAACTGTGGTTATGGATGATCTAATGAGCCGATGTGTGAGGTAAAGGTCAGCTGCGCTGTCCGTTTTCTGGGCCGTCTCTCAGCAGAAATGCTGCAGAAGGTGACAGGGTTCAGTTTTTACAGCTTTCTGCGGCCGGTTTCTCTGTAAATTCCTTCGTGGGTTTAACATGCCACAGAGAATGTGCCTGGTTGCAGTTTTGGGTGGGATGAGCGTTCCTCTGTCAGAGCCATCTGAGAAACCAGAGAATCCTGTCTGAGCACAGAGCTGCTTCTCTGGTGGAGTCATGAGACACAACTCATTCAATATGAGCTGCTAACATCAGAGCTAATGTTAGCATCTCTATGAGGTGGATCAGAGAAAAACCTTGAGTCTGCCTGGGAGATGAACTGGTGTAGTGAGAGCAGGTTTTGTTTGTGCGTGGTCACCTGGAGGCGTGTAAGCGTCCATGGAGGTCTGGACCACCAGGGAGCGCCGTTTGGAAGGCATGGGCACCGCCACCTTCCTCTCTACGTGTCGCGCCAACACGGCCTGGACCGCCTCCGTGTGGACGTCTGAGGAACAGAGACAGGAAGTCACACGTCTACAGACACACTGGATGACCTTTAGCCTGTTTGTCGTTTTCAAACTACCAACTCTGGGCTAATTTTCAACAGAAATCTGTTTTTGTGTTTATCTTATGTTAATTTTCAGCAGGATAGACAGAAACACTAAATAAGAGTAAGATAGCAAGTCTTCTGATGTGACCTGCATAGCCTGAACCTACCTTTTAATTTTGACATGTCAGCTACTATAACATATATTTTCTGTAAAGTTTTAACATTTTACAGAATGTAAAATGTTAAAACTTTACATTCTGGCGGGCCACTCCGCTGGTGGCCCGCCTCAGCGCCTCTTCCAGCAGGTTTAGGAGGATTTCTGGGGGAAACCCAGAGACGTCTGACTGCAGGCAGAGTGTGAAAGATTTCCAAGGTGTTGCTCAGTTTGTGAAAACCACAATAAAACAGTGCAGCTGGTGTTTCTCTGGGACGAAGCGTGGATCAGGCAGGCTCCCCGTACCTGATCGGTAGCGCTCGTCTCTGGTTCCGGACGTTCTCCGCCGGTGGAAGCGGGCGGCGGCTGGGGGGCCGAGCGGGGCCCGATGAGACATGGGCCCCTCCATACCTACAGAAGCAGGCAGAAAAGCTTGTGGACACACGGACGGGTTTTTACAGGAACAACATGTATATGCACATGAAAGCAACAGATAAGAGCGCAAAAAAGGAAAAAAAGAAACATGGAGGTGATTTGAAACGGCAGAAAAATTGCATTTTTCTGACTTCATAACCCAAAATAACCAACATAAAACCAGAAACATGCAGTTATTGCATCTCTGCTCTGCGACAGAACATCTCTCAGCATCCCTCGACCCAAAGCTTACCCTGGTGTGTGTGATGTGTGTGTGTTTTAGAGGCAGGGAGCGACTGCAGCCTGACTGCAGCGACTGATTCAGAGGAGCAGGCCCAAGCTGAGCTCCAGGGAGTCCTAACCTACATCCACTAATGGCGGCTGAAGACTCCATCAATAGAGTACAGTGTTCAGACTACTGTATTCCTCCTGATAGCAGATCGATACTCCAGCAGCGCTATGGGAATATTTCAGCTGAGTGGGCGGAGCGGGTGTGTGGAGGGGGTCAGAGGTTGCTAAATTACCTCCAGCATATGCCCTGATCAGCTTGGACCTCTTCTTCTCATAACCCTTCTGAGTGATGTCCCCTGTGAACAGATAGATAGGCAGAGAGTGAGAGAGGCAGTGCTGGCTGCGAGGGACGCTTCTGCTTTCATCAGATACGTTTTGGTTGCACAGATGATCATCTTTTTGTTTTAGGATAATCACCGCAGCCTGTTCTGTCTCTCCCAGTCTTCAATGTCTTTATCTGACTGTTAATCAAAGAGAAAAATGTGAACATAAAGAAAACAAAATGTGATGGATGATAATGAAAATGAAGAATGGAAAAACAAGACATAAATCATAACCAAATCACCATCCTCTTATCTGAAATAAACAAATTTAACATTCAAACAAAGATAACCTGAGTAAAAACACATATCAGTCTTTAAATTATTGATAAATGTCGAAACAGAGTTCCCCCCCTCTGTTTAATTCACAATTAAAACCCAGTTTAATTGTGAATTAAATGTGATTAACCGCATGGTTTTGATCCAGTTTAACTAGAAATAACCACAACTGATTGATGCTTCGTGCAAAGAATCAACAAATCACTTAATAGAGCCTGTTTGACGACATGAAGTAGGCTAAAACATCCCAGAACCAACACATCAGTTCTGAATCTAACAGCAAAATTCAAGAATTGATCAAAAACAAAGTGAGCTATGTAGAGAACCTGGAGAAAGCTGGAGATTAGGGTGATGGCAGCAGGTTTTCCAGCAATTTGTGGGGACGTGTGAAAGACTCGGTCCAGGATTAACTACCTCACAGACCTGAAGTTTCCCCCATCAGTCTTAGCGAGGAAACCCAAGAAGCTACATGAGCTAAACGGCGCTCTGCAACCGAAGAGACGACAACATCAGCGGCTGTATCATCAAACCGAGGGTGGCCATAACAGTGGACAGACACAGAGGTCGGTGGGTGATAAGGGGAAGTGGGGGGTTCATTACAGTCCCTGAGGAGGGTCTTCACTGCCATGGCAACCTTACACCAAACCAACACAATCACCAGCTATCAATCACACCCTACGGTCTGCACAGCACCGCTAATTTCTGCTGATACTTTCTGGTTTGTCCCAATTAAATGTTAAACTGCCTCTCCAGTTGCTGATTATTGATTATTCTTTGTAAGGTCAAGGAGATTAAACAGAAAGAAGACGTGTAACTTCATGCTTTACAGTTTTGCCAATAGCAAGAGAAAATGGGGAATAATTTGTACTTGCAGTAAAACGACGGATGTTTTCCACTCGCTAAGCTATTTCTCTGAGTTCAGAAATGCAGACAAACTACCAGAACACAGGCGGTCATTCACTTCTCCTCAACCTTTTTAATATCTTGTGTTTTGACACACAGTTTTCTAAAATTAAACAAGATAAACAGCTTCAGAAAATGTTGCTAAACCGAGCAGAAGGAGCATCTGTGTGGAGTATTTTCAGCCCTGCTCCAGAGCTGCAGTGGGTGTTTCCTACAGCAGGATGATTTATGTGGAACCCGACCCAAACAAACCAGTAATGAAGGAACATGTCAGCCGCTAGACTGGGCCGGGTTCTGGAGGACAATCCGTCTGGGTTCAGGTGAACAAAGAAAACAAGAATAAATCACTGCTGGGTCGGATCTTTCTGCAGAAAGCAAGACTAATGGAGGGCTGTGTAAGTCTGAACACAACCAGACAATAACAGCTTCTTCATACTAAAGAGTTTACAGTCATGAGGAAAAGAAAGCACTCCCTCCTACAGATGATTCAGCAAATAATAAAAATACATTATTATAACCTAAATAGGGTTTCTACAGCTTTCACCAACTTTTTAAAACCTTTTCAAGACTATTATGAAGAAAATGCAAGACCTGGTGACGCTACAAAGCTAGCTAGCAATAGTATATCAGCAGCTAGTTAGCAGTAGCCTCAATGGCCTCAAGTCACCAACGCAATGAAGACGTCTGCGCATCACTCAAGGTTTAACCTGTCCTGTGAGAAAAAAAAACTACATAGAAGAATACAAGATGAAATAGTTCTGCCACAACAAAATTTAAGATGTGTGATTAACAAATTCAAGATCAACTTAGATTTCACAGACACCCTGTTGACCTAAATTGTATGCAAAGATGCAGAATCTATTAGTGAAAGCAGCGACCAGGTGCTGCGGATTGTCGGTATGATGGGTCCATAAAGCTGCTCTTTTTCCAGTTTGCTGGCCTGCAGAGTTGAATGCCAAACCAGAAAGACAACAGCAGTGAGCTTAAGAGAAGAAACTGCTGCTTGACATCAGCTTTGGAAGGTAGATTAAGCACATTTCCAAACTATTTGACGTCATTCTGCAGCTGTAAATCTTCCCAGGAAATCCACCATGATCATGCAAGGCTCAGAGAGTTAACTAAAAACTCACAAGCTCCATCTTAGACTCTGCAGGTTAAACGTTCTGACAGGAGAGGTGAAGAAGAATGAACAAGTATGGCTGTTTGGAAGGATTTAAAGGAGAAAAACTACCATATAAGATGTTTCACTAAGAGTTTTTTACACCTGATAGTCAGGCAATCAAAGTCACAACATTTGTTACATTTTAAGCTGCTGCGATTCTCTTTATCACTGCACTGAGTTAAACAAACCAAACCATTTTAGCAACCTGTTCCCCTCCTCGCCTGTGGGGGCGCTGCACCAAGAACACTGAAAGGAATGACACAAAAACCTCTGAAGACACTGAGAGCAACTTCCTTCTTCACCAAATGTAAATAAAAATGGAGTGGCATCAGATTTTAGCGGTTGGAGGATTTTTCTTTTGTTTTTGGCAAAGATCACGAGCCATTTCTCCTGTTAGCGCTAGGCTTGTGTGTTTGTTTTGGTTGTTTACCCAGAATGCCCTGCGCTGTAGTCCACTTCCTGCTTTTGGAGTGGTCTGCGGTCCGTTTGGTGTTTGTATATGAATTCAAACCGCACCAGAGTTCACTTCAAATGAACCCAGACTGAGGTTTGTAGGACTTCACTTTTTAGTTCCTCATCAGAGTTTGACTACACGTTCACAGCTCTCCAAACAAACCGGACCTTCAAACGGACTAGACTAAACAGGGCTGCTGTCAATGTACCCTGAAATGATCATCACACAATCTGTTGAGCACGGTGTGGGAGGTGTGATGTCTCGGGCTTCTTCTGAGACGAATCTTCAGGATTCGTCTCAGATGTGGTAAAGCAGGTTTCTACCGGAGCAGCGTCTCTGCTGACTTCATGGATAACATATGCTGAGCTGTGGGGAGTCTGTGGAGTGCAGGGAGGAGATATGTGAGCAGAAACACGAATGAGGGGACAATAAAGCGGATTCGCTGAAGGCTGTGATGACTGAAAGGTGTCGTCTGCAGCTGAATTACCGAAGACAGAGAGCGCAGAGAAAACAAGCCTCAGATGTTTTTAATTACCCAGAATCAAATCAAATGGATCGATTTGACTCAAATGGGGAGAGAGAGGGAAATAAAGAGCTGATAATCTGATGGTGGAGAACGGCCAGAACATCTGGGTCCAATCTGCTGATCGGTGCCGGTAAGCTTCGTCTGTGTGCTGTAAAAACCGACGGAGGCCTCCAGCTTCTCCTCCTCTCTGATCAGCCGCAGTGGAACAACATTCTCTGTTCTTCTCTTTTTTACTCTCCTACAAACACACCCGAGGTCCGTGGGGAGACGCCATCTTCCACTCGCAGCGCAGCGCAGCGCAGCAGAGCTGGGAGGGTGTTGCCTAGCAACGGTTCTCTTGGAGAAGGCCTGAGATGGCCATCTTGGATTTGGAGCATCAGATCAGAGAGGTGCTCAAAAGCTACCTGCCAAGGTGAATGAATATGTCTGGATCTGGGCTGTGTGTGTGTGTGTGTGGGGGTGGGGGTGTGTGTGTGTTGTCGCAGGCTAATTAATTCCTCCTCCTGCTCAGTGATTTTAATGAGCGCAGCGCGGAGGACGGATGGCAGCAGCTACAGACTGAAGTTTTTCTGCGGCTGAGCGGTGGAAAGGTCTGCTGCTCTCTGAACACGCTGTACTGTTGGGCGAAACACACACCTGTGTGTGATGTTCCTCTGCAGCAAACCCATCAGGCCTGATTTTCTGCTCAGCTCTATCTTAAAGGGACAGGCACCCTTCTGATCCTGAACTCGCTCTCAGCCTGTTTGAAGCCACTTCCTAAAATCTGCTCAAACCTTTTAAATTCAGAGGTGAAGGTGAAAACCGGGAGGAAGATTTTTACACATCCAGACTTTATTTTTCATGGTTCATAAAATTCAAGAACTTTTCAAGCATTTTCAAGGTACGTTTTCAAACTTTTCCAGTTGCACAAATTAACTAAAAAACAGTTTCAATTCACCATTATATTCACTATATGATCATTTGCCACTGTTATTAATCATGTCCTGTGATTAGAGCGGAAATGATTAATCAGATTAATCGTGATGAATTGATTAATAAAATAATGGTCAACAAATATAGTTATTGATTAATCATAAACAGGAGTACAGAAACTCAAAAAACGCCATTTAATGAAAAAAAAATCATATTCAAAGCCATAATTAAACCCAAACTGTACAATATATGCATACATATTACATTTAAAATAAAAACACCTTTGGCAGAATACTACTGGTATGCATTTTAAGCACTAAAAGTTTTATTTTATTTTAAAAAAGGAATGAAATTATTTGCTTATTTGCATCTGTTAATGTATTCCTAATATTGTACAAAAAGGCTTAAATGGTTAAATGAAAAATCTGTGGAATGATTTTTAATCAATTTAATCAATGCTATTAGCATTTAGCTCAATAGCAGTCAGTCAGAGGCTTCTTCAGATTTGTTGCAGCACTGACTGCTACTGGAGATCCTTCTGGATGTTATGAGTTACGACAGCTGATACTGAAGTGAAAATTGCAAATTGACATATTCTGCATGTACATAAATATTTAAGAAAGTAAATATTTCGTGTTTTCCACTCAAATCCCCGACTGCCTCGGTAACTGTTCAGCCAAAATCATAACGTAGTTTTGGTTCATTATTGGTGGAAGTCGCGCAGCAAGAAGGCTCAAAAGTGTGACAGATAATAGCAAAACAGAGCAAAGAATTGGAAATAAGAAGGTTAATATTCTGGATGGTTTGTTACCAGAAAGATGGCTGAGTGAAACCTGAAGGAAAACAGAGCTGACTGCTTGATTTTTCTCCAAAGTCTCATTTAAACTCCAGTTTTCTCCTCCTTAAGCCCCGTTTGTTTGGTTTTCTGGAGCTCTAATACATGCTGGAACTGCTCTGTGATTCTCAGGAACTTGACATTTATCATCCAATGTAAAAATAAATGGCTCATTATACACAGCGTCGGAGCAGAGTGTGCTGAAAATGTCACGTACTGAAAACCGGCAACACGTCTGGTCAACTTATTCAGCCAGCCTCCGACTTCTGTCCACAGCAGCAACCAGGACCAAATGTTTCTGAGGCCGTGTTGTGAGGAGAGAAAAATCCAAATGCTTGGATGATGGAATATCAGAGATACGAATCTTTCAGTATCTAGAGATTTGATTCGATTCTGATTTATAGAATGACAATTCGATTCATTTGTAATTCAGAAATGATCTAGAAAATCTATCTGAAATCTTCTATAACTTAAATTACACAAGTCTGAACCAGAAGTGATCTGCTCCACTGAACCGCCATCTTGGTAGGCAGACACTGCGTAAAGCATAGATGAACCATGACTTCCAGACCAATGAAAAGGAAGTTTATGGAAAAAAATAAGACTTAATAGCTGTAATGTACCTTTATTGTTTATAAGTTAGATAGGAACCAGGTGAGAGCTAAATATAAGCTATTCAAAATATAGTTTTATAAAAAATTAGGCAGACTAAAATTAATTTTAGAGAATTGCCAGGATTGTGATTCTCTGTAGAATTTTTTCTTCTATAGAATATATTTCATAAGAACAGCATGGAAGCAGAAGCAGCTGCAGGATCCAGATGTGGAAGTTTGACATATTTGATGAAAATGAAACGAGTCGTCAGTGCGTCGCATCGTCTCCATGGCGACTGGCTCACTCAGCCTCCTCTGAGCAGCTGCATGTGTCACACTCAGCAGACCTTGGGCGGTCCCGCTCACATGTGCGACGTCCTTTAGCTCTGCGGCCCGTCTGGACCCATCTGAGCCCATCTGGGCCCGGCTGAGCCGGCGGCCCATAAACAAACACTGAACAGGAAGAAGGGCGTCCAGTTGGAGCACTGGGTCAAGGTCAACCAGTGGCGGCTCGGTCAGAACTCGGTGCTGAGTGTTGGGCTGCAGGCGGACCGGCTGCCCAGTTCTACAGAACCAGACCCAGAATGACCAGCAGCACAACAAACTGATGCAACTAATTAGTCGAATTATTTCCAGTTAGTCAGTATTACTATCCCAGTTAACCCAGTTCTACAGAGCAAAATTACTTCAACAGCATATCAACCATTTTTCAGGAAGTCATAAAAAAATCCAGAACGTCTAAAACTCTGCAGGCCTTCAATGCCTTGGGGAAGGTCAAAGTTCATAATTAAACAGAGAGAAGTAGAGGCAGAAATTTACCAGGAAACATTGTGATGATCTTGAAGTTCCTCCAGAAAATATATTTGTTCTTCTTGTTTTCAGTTCTGCTTCCTGTTTAATCTCAATAATAAACATTTTTATTTAATCACAAGCTTTGCTGATTTCTAATTCAAATGTCTCATCATAATCATAAACAATCAGTTGATCAGGAGTGAATAAAGCCCATAAGCTGCTCTTTGTACCAAACAGAGACGGATGTTTCAGCAGCAGTGACGCCTCTCTGCTCCTCTCTCACGTTTTTCACTCTGACCCAATTAAACCAGGAGGAAACGCTGCAGATTTCACAGCAACACGAACATTTATATCCTCAAACACAAGTTTTGATCATTTTCACTGAATTAATTGGTTCTTCTTGGGCAGAAATATAAAACCAGTTATCCAGTAGGCAGTTAAAACAATTAAAAAATATTTCACTACGATCATTTAGGGTTTTAACTAGAGATGGTGACTCGACTTTGACATTGCAGATCAAATCGCACTGAAGTTGCACAAATTAAAGCTTCAGATTTGACTTAGACTTGTGCTGTAGAGACTTGGACAATATCAAAACTAGACCAAAAATAAAGGCAGTTATTCAGCTGCCAGTTGAAACGATAAAAACAAAATGTCGCCATGGTAATTTAGAGTTTTACTACTGGGACTTTTTATCTTTTAGGATGTCAAGTGAGAGTAAATTATCTTGGATGTGTTATTCTTTTCCAAAAGAAAATCACCAAAATCAGAATTTTTCTATTAGATCTCAAAGAAAAACAAAAGATACGATCAATCAGTAAAGTCTTGATTATCTTTTGGATGATCTGGGTTTGGTGATGGACATATTGAGAATCTAGAATCTGTTCATCTGAACCCAGGTGAGGATGTGTCTGTCTTTAAAAGCTGACAAGAAGAAACATTTCCTGCCAGACTTTGTTTCTGCTGAGTGAGGCTGGGAGGTCTGGTGAAGCGACGCTGCGCGAACTGGACATAAGAAAAGCAACGCCGCTCTAAAGTTGTTAAATCTCAGCAGAGCGGTCAGGCTTGTCACGGTTTTGGACCTTCTGACGGAGGACCGTCAGCAGAATCATGAGGAGTGAAGTTACACAACCGACAGTGTGTTTGTGTGTGTTTGTGTGGAGTGAGGCGACGGAGACGGACGTCAGTGTAACCAGCCGGCGCAGCCACGCGCTGATAGCATCTCCATTCTGAAAACACACCGACGCATCAGTCAGCCAGCTGTCACCAGATCAAATGCCTTCAGACCTGGAAACACACCGCGGTTTCCTCCACTGTCCGCTAACGGAGAAACTTGTAATTTTTCAATTAAGCAAATTTATTTTTGGAATTCCAATTTGTGCAATTTTATGGTCAATGGAAACGCAGATACTTTAGCCTAGAGTAAAAACAAATCTTAATATTTGAACCTGAATATTTTCATCACACAATTTAATCAAACTGAAAAGTATGTTTCATGATCTAAATATACAGATGAAACCAGATGTTTACATACAGTTAATTCAGACCAAACTTCTCTTGCTTTAGGTCAGAATGACCAAAATTACTTCTATTTGCTAAAAGTCTCAACAATGAGAGGAAGAATATACAAAAGATTTATTTAACATCTTCAAGATCAGAAGTTTACATACATTTCCTCAGTATTTGGCAGCGTTGCCTTTAAACCCCCGACAGTTTGCTGAGTTCTGGTCCATTCCTCCTGCAGAACCAGTGGAACCAGGTCCGCCTCGGTCTCACACGCCTCAGATGAATATTAAAAAATCTAACTTTTTCAAACAGCTGTAAAATTATTGTAAAAGTTGTTTATTTTGGTTAAATTTGCTTCCATGCCCAAACCCAGCAGTCTGCTGACAGAACCACGACACACAGGAAGTAATCAGGGATTATAAAAGACGCCATAAATGATCCGAGCTCCACAGAAACAGAGCTGACCTGAAACGCACCGCTGCAGGCCACATGATGAGCATCGCTGCCGTCGCATACGGAGCAAAGCAGGGCTGCAACTCTGACGAAGAAAACTCAATCTGCAGCGCTGCAGAAGAACGGACTGCTCATAAATGTCCAGTTATAAACTACACAGGCTGCAGGTTTCACACTTTACTGATTAAATATTGGATTATTTCTTTTTATTGTTCTGTCTGGTCTGAGTTGGGTTTCCCTGGAGAGCTGCAGGTTTTTATGGGACAAATAAGAAAAAACCTTCCAGAAGGTATTTGAGCTTCATCATATAAAACTGGAATGGATACTTCAAGGTGTGTACATGTCAGAGATCACACAGTTTAGTCTGATGTGTAAAGCAGCAGCAGCGAAATGCTCTGAGACACTGAAGAATAGCGACTTTTAATGGCTGAGGTCACAGAAAGGCGCTGGAGGAGATGGGATTCAGCGGCGGAGAGTCAGCTGATTGCTCAGTTTATCTAATAAACAGGTGGAGCGCCGATTATCTGCCAGGCTGGAGTCAAACTGCAGCTCAACCCATCACATCTGACAGACAACTGCACCGATCTGCAGCTCTCATCTCCTACCGGCTGGATGTTATTAGATAAAACACTAAAATTGATCAAAAACCTGCATCCAGACAGCTGATCTGGAGGTTTCCTGTTTAAACCCAATAAAGCTGCGTTCAGGTTGCCATGTTGGCTTAGATTAAAGTCATGTCATCATTGTGTCATTGTGACTTTTGAGTTAATCCGAATGTTTTCAGATTCCCTTTCACAGTCTTTTTACTTCAATCGTATCAATCTTACAAATTCCCAATAACACACCGAAGTTTGTTATTGTGACAAAATGTTACATATTTTCCATGACTTACAGATGAGATGAGGTGATTCTGCTCTGTGTTCTAACCAGTTTTATTTGCCTCCTTTTCCTTTAGCTTCATAAGCAGAGACACACTTTACCTCTATGGACATTTAATGACTGGGCGATACGGCTTACAAATAAATCTGCCGTTCTTTTTCCTCGCTTTGTTCCTTGAACAAAATCCAAATGAGAGAAAATATCTTTAAAAAATGGCTTTTGTTTCAACCACTCCTTCAGCAAGTTGACAAGCTGTAAAAAATGCTTTTCAAACAAGATGGCTGCCCTGGGTGCGCTTACATCACTCTGAGTAACAAAAACTCCAGGATAAAATATCCAGATTTAAAAAAATTGAATCTTCAAAAATAGAAAATTTTATTAATAATAAAATTTATTTACCTATCAATTTTATTCTTAAAAAACATTTTTAGAAATTTATTTTATTAATTAGTAATAAAATAATATATATTTTTATTATATTTTATAACAATTTTTCAATTTTATTTTTATTAATTTATTTATTTTTAGGAAAAACAGCTGTTGGCAAGACGGTTCTCCAGTAGCAGTCAGTTTTGCAACAAATCTCAAGAGGCCTCTGACTGAAGACTGTACGACTGTCTTGACATGCTAGCGGCTTAATATGTGGCAGCAAGCTCTGCTAATCCTCCTCCTTTGCTTTTGCTTTTTAATTCTCTGTCTGGTCGTCTGGTTAGAGTGATGTTGGAGTAGGGAAAGAGACGGTTTGAACTTTTTTCTTCTCTCTCTGCTCCTTTTCAATGTCTCTGAGATTTGAAGTTGTAGTTTAGGTATTAATTGAAGTTTTGAGATACTAATCAGCTCCTTCCAGTTGTAAAAAAGTAAAAGCTAAATTTCTTCCGTCTGCACAGGGTCTAAAACCAGAGGGAATATTTGTCCAAACATATATACAAGATTCAACCCAAAAATATCAACAAAAGTCTTCAAACACAACAAATGATTGGAGTATTTTCTGTAGCAGCTGAGCTACTGTTGTCTAAATGAGGTCAGGACCAACTGGGCCGCAGGAATCCATTGAACTGGTCGAGCCTGGAAACGCTGCGCAGAGCGCAGACCAACGGCATCTGAAATATTACAATCCACACATCCCTGTGTGGCGCTAATATTATCCACCCTGAACCAAAGACAAATACAGTCTGAGAGAACGATTCAGAGTCTCTCTGATGGCTTTAATTTTTCAAAATGATTAACGATCAAATCACTGCTCTGGATTTCCTTTAGGAATCAGAACTGATAACTCATAACGTAAACATGGGCTGGTAAAACTCCAACCGGTTTGTTCCTGCAGCACTGTTATTAAATCAACACCAAGAAAAGAAGAACCAGACCACCACTCAGATCTGCTCAGCTCAGTCTGACTGAAGTTCCCACATTTTCACAGAAACCCCCAGGGAAACTCACTAAACGACTTCCTGACTGCAGTAAAACAGAGGAATTCTGGGAGTTTTTTTATACAGGTGAGTCAATCAAGTCAAGAATCCAAGCTTTATGTGATCAGACAGTTTAAGAAGTGAAACGTTTTACTCTCTCACACAGTGTGTTATTACCTCTGCTCCTGATTTAAATGATAATTTGGAACAAATTAGATTTGTAACTTTTAGAAACTAGGTGTTATTATTATTGTTGAATAATATGACGGCTTTAGAGGTGGGCAATAAGAACTTTATCACCATATTTTGTGTTAGTATTCTGATAGCAAAAGTGATGAGAAGAGTTATTTACTAACTTTTTTAGCTAGTATATCGCTGTGACTGTGTGTCACATCAATTATAGTCCCACTAACACAAACACTGCTTTTGAAACATTTCTATTTGTAACACACTTCTTTAGCTAAAGTAAGATCCTAAAACAGCTGAATCATTTTATCTCACCAATAATCACAAATTGGTGCATCTCTACTTTTATTTCTTGGTTTTGTTAAACTATAAAAGCTTTAAAATAGCTCTAGTTAGCTTTTTTATTTACTAGTAACTATAGTGTCTATCACTGATCTTTGTTTTTCTAGACAGTCATAAAAAGTATCAAATATGCCAATTAACTGAGTTTAAAACCACAATATCTGCTTGTTGAACTCAAAGATACTCTTTCCAGTTTTGATAAACATGGAAAAAGAAGGTCATTTTATGAAAAAACATAAACAACAACCCTGTCTTCATCAGCAGCAACCAGCAGGCTGCCCAGACAGTTTTAAAATAAAACCATTTATTATTTTTTTTAAAAGTCACGGCCTTCTGGTTAATCCTCTGAAACGCTGCCCTGTATTAAAACAGCTTGATCTCATTTGGTGACCGATTGCTCAGTCTCCCTCAGAGATCAGCAGCAGAAAGAAACACCTGAGCGTCTGGACCGAGCTGGTTCTGGAGGTCCACTTCACCTCAGGAGATCTCAAAAAAAGAAGAGTCCTGATTGTGTGTCAACCTTTACATGATAAATAATTCAGCATTCATCCCAGAGTTAAACATACTGGAAAGATTGTTTAGTGTTTTTTTTAGCAAAACAGCTGCAGATTTAGCTGCATTTTGCTGTCAGGGATGATTCTCCAAAATAAAAGAATAATTTTAGGTGAAGAATGTGAATTTCACAGGCCTTCCTGAGCAGATATGAATAAAATATGTGATTCCCATTATATAAACCGGTCAGGAAGAAAAACTGAGCTCAGATGTGGGTTAAACTCACAATCCAGGGAGAGAAGGAGCGTCCTGCTCCTCACCCTGCGCTCCCCAGGCCCAGAAAAACACGCAGGGAGAGGATGGGTCGCCCGGAGCCGGGGAGCCTGTGTGCTGCGGTGTCACGCAGCGTCGCACCGCAAAGCTATTATTAAACCCGACCACACACACACACACACGCACACACTCACGCACCCCGTCAGGTAGGCCAGGCTGCTTGTGTCAACATCTCAAGGTCACAGCACGGCTCTGTTTTTGGATCGGAACCGGCAGAACAACGCGGTGTTTTCCTAAAAGCGGCACCGCGGCTGAGACAAAGAGCAACGGCCGAAGCCCGCAGCCGGATCTCGCTCTGCCCTCGCCCTCCCCGGGCAGCACGGAGCTGCCCAGGCCGGTTCCTCCGGCTGACAAACATCTGGATGGGAGGAGCGGGAGGAAGAGGAGGAATGAACGGCCGGATTCCTTTAGTAGTGAACAACCGGTGAGGATGGAGATGAGATAAGGTGATGAGGATGAAGAGGAGGGACAGGAGGGAGAAAGGGAGGAGGGAGGTTTGCGCTCTTTTTCTCTCCCCCATTTTCTAATTAATTCCTTACCCTCTGACAGCTCCAGCTCCAGCTCCGCCAGCCGGGCTCGGATCTCCAACGGTATCGGCGACGCCTCACGGTCCGCCATTCGGCTGGTGCCGAAGAAAACAGCTCTCCGGCGGTAACAGCTACCTCCTCAGCCGCTCCTGCCTCCTCCTGGCTCGGCTCGGAGGCGGTGGGGGGAGCGCTTCTCCTTCTCCTTCTCCTCGGCGGCCCCTCCTCAGCGGAGGCGCGTAAAGACAGCGAGGCGTCGGGGTAGAACAAAGAGGATAAATCTGGGTCCGGTTTTAACGGGGGCCCGCCATGTTGCCCGCTTCCTTGGCTCGGTGAATACCCCCGGTGGTTCGGTCGGTTCTCCTCTCTGCCGCTGCGGAGGTTCTTCTGGCGGTTGTGATGAGGATGATGAGGCTCGCGCAGCTCCGCACTCGCAGCCGTTTGAAGCTTGCTGCTGTCACGTGACTATACGGAGTAAAAAAAACAAAAAAAAAACAGAAAGCGGTGGTGACATTCATCACCTGCAGGGGGCGCAGCGAGCAACCACACCTACAGAGAGACACCGCTTCAGTTACACCTGACTGAAATAATAAGCACAACTTTTATATTTCATCCACTGAATATCTACTAAATGTATATATTAAATTAAGGTGTGATTAACTAAAAACTGTCTTAATGAAAAATGCCTAAAATTAATAAGTTAATTTTAGGCATTTTTACTGAAAAATTATCTTGTTTTACCAAAAATAAAATATATAATTGTAATAGTAGTGTCATTACATCGTTTTTTCATTTTTATGTTTCACAAAATATTTCTAATTTTAAATTAAACCAACTGTTCTTAAAAAAATTATATAGTTAATGACTTTTAAAAAAAAAAACATAATAAACATGTTTATTAGGTTTGTGCACAAATAAATTAAAAATAATACAATAAAATAAACAGTTTTGATATTTGATTAGTTATTCATTTTATCTTTTCCTTGCATTAAAATGTATTTCTTCAATGTAATATTTAACATAAAACAAAAGATTTATTTTTAAAACCAAATGCATCACTGCGTAATAAAGTTTGTATCAGGTTTTACTGTCTTAGACTCTTGAAATTCAACTGTTAATCTTCTTGCTTAAAAATAAATTTAGTATTGAATTATTTTATTTAAAAATAATTTTGTTGGACTGACTTAAGGAATTTTGTTTCTTTCTCATGTCCCCTTCCAAAAATGTTATTTCACGTCAATATTGCATTAAAACTATATAAATAGAGTCCTTTCAAATGAAATTAAAATAAAAACGATAAAAGAGAGCTGAGGGAAAGTCAGATGCCCTGAAGACAGAATATGTATTTAGGAGGCGTCTTGATCAGATGCACTTTATTTAATTTTTGGCTGATATCTTTATGATTTTGCTCTGCTATGTCTCCATTGTGTATCTGAAACCTTTTTTAATATTCCTATTTGCAGGTGACCCACAAAGTCTCAGTAAGAAAATATCAGCACATGTGAGAGTCATCAGCCAAACTCAAACCTGTTTAACAATTCATTTCCTTGAATTTATTTGCTCATTTGAACCACATTTTTCAGGTGAAAAGTTCATTACAGATTCCATGAAACAAAAACAAACATTTCTATTTCTGTCAGTTTCTGTCCTGAGATGACCTGCAGCTGAAAGGGGAAATGAACTAAAACGTGTTCAGTCTGAGCGCAGCCTGTGACCCATTTTCATTACAGGAGATTTATGAGTCCTGCCAGAAAAACAGCAGCTTCCTGCATTTTAAAACTTTTACTTATTTAATTTGAAGCAGGAGAAATGTGGCACCCTGGTTTTGACACCTGCCACTCCGTATGCGGGTCTCCTCTGAAGGCACCTCAGGCCTGCTGGAACAACGACAGGATTTATTACTAAACCAGAATCTGTTCAGACCAAATGTGGTCATTCTGGTGTAAACTGAATTCAGAGGCGGATCCAGAAGTCATTGGTTTTACTTGAGTAAAGTGTGATGAATTGAGCACAGTAGGGATCATTTCATTAGGATGCTGCATGCTATTCATTAGGCCGCTGATAAACAAATGCTGAGCCAAACAATGTCATTAGAGTTGTGATGTGGCTCTACTGCCATCTGCTGGTTAGGAGAAGGAAATAAATCTGTAAGAGGCTGAATGACTCAGAGCTTCATACAAATAAAAATCTAAATATGCTACTTGTAAAGGCACTTCTTTAATATATTTCTGTTCAGTTTTCTGTACATTTGTACACAACAACATATGTCACAGTGGTGCCAGCTTTACATTCAAACTTCACATCAGAAAACAACATTTGTCTCTTTACAATCAAAAGAAAACATTTCTTCAAGTTGAATCAGTTTGTTCTTGGACGCTCAGCGGTCAAAACTCAGCAAGTTAAATAAAGTCAACAACTAAAACAGGCCAGTTTAACACAAATAAAACTGAATCCGTGTTTAAAATGAAATAAAACAGTCAGAGCGACAATAAAGAATTGATATTCAGTACTTTCAAACATACAGGAAGGCTTTACAGATCTGGTTATTAATTGTTGGGCTTCTAAACACGGGAAGGATCCACTTCAGACTTAAAAATTCAGAATAAAAAATAGAATCCTGACAGAACTTCCTGTACAGAGCCGACGGCCAAATACAATAAACCCGAAAATAACGCCTGGCTCTCATTACACTGAGCCCAACAACAAGACAAGAAACAAAACTAAAGAATTACAAAAACATTTAC
The DNA here is from genome assembly GCA_903067065.1 of Brachyrhaphis terrabensis. Taxonomy (NCBI): domain Eukaryota; kingdom Metazoa; phylum Chordata; class Actinopteri; order Cyprinodontiformes; family Poeciliidae; genus Brachyrhaphis; species Brachyrhaphis terrabensis. The sequence goes on along the minus strand of CAEGAG010084577.1, from coordinate 12,770 downwards.
AGATTATTTTCAGTTCCCTGCCAAAAAATTAAAGTGTTAAAAATTTCTATTCAGGATCAGCAGTTTTTATAGTTCTAAGATTAAAAATCCTGAGCTTGTAAAGGCTGGTTTCTGTTTAGCTCAGAGTTTATCTCCATTACTTACTGATCAATCTTTATAATAAATATACAGCCAGCTATACAACTGCACATTCCCATCAGACTGTTTTTGTCTCACGGCGGCAGCAGAGGCTGCTGGGATGCCTGGTACTCCACTGAGGGGGCGGGGTCAGCCAGCGGCACCGATGCCTCATTGGACGAAGCCTTCTGGCAGATCTCAGCGTAGCTCAGCTTCTTCAGCTCCTGAAGGAAGTGAAGAACAGGACCGGGCGTCAGGAAGCGGATACGCCGACATGTTTCAATTATTCATGTACTTTTCATCTACCACATACTGTTTGTTTTTAAACCAACAAATGAATACAGTTCAAATACAGCTGGGTTTTCCCACCGTGATAGAGTACAACGTTTTCATAAAGCCGACTGTGATGCGATTAATGACATCACACAATGGACCTAATAAGCTGCATTAAAACCAGCAGACAAAATACGCAAGAAAACGGATAAAACTCTTTTAGTAACTGATTATTCTGACAATTAAAAGAAATTGGCATATTTTGATGATTTTTCATATAAGCCTTTTATACGATTTTAGAAATACATTAAAAGGTGAAAATCAACAGAGTTCAATTCCTTTTAAAATAAGAAAATAAACAGCTTATTGCCTAAAATGCAGAGTCGTCATTTCTTTAGTGAACACTTGTAGAAAAAGATAAATCTGCAGATAAAAATCCTTCCAATATTAACAACAGATTTACAGAAAAATATTTTCATCTTAAATGCCCCGATTGGTTAAATCTCTTTAAAAGAGGTTCAGCGTATATTGGTGAACAGTTGCAAAGCAACTATTTAAGACTGTTTGTCTCGTTGTCAGGCTCTGTTTTAAATAAAAGGTTGAAATGTTTAATGTTAAAGTGACCTAATCAGGGAGTCGCACCCTGGTGTCACAGAGCTGGTTGTGTTTTTGTCTCCAATGTTGCCAGGCTTTGTGTTGTTAAAATGAAGCAATAAGAAACATTTTGTTCTTTTCTCCTGTTGAACTGAACCCAGATCAGCTCCAACCAGAGACTAGCACCATTAAACGACCCACATCTCCCCCTCTGGCTGATCCAGGTGATAAACGCGAGTCCTGAATGTGTCTTACTGCTGGTTCCAGTGGCAGCTGGACTGGTTTGTCCTCCACCGTCGTCTCTCCGCTGTCCCCGTCTTTCCTGCACACAACAACACAGCCGCATGTGAAGCCTCCGCTCTGGCCACACAGCCGCAGCATCCGGATACTCACAGCAGAGACGCCGGCTGAGGCTCCACTGGAGGAAGTGATGATGATGAGGAGGACGAGGACGATGAGTTTGAGCTGCTGCTTTTTGTCGGACTCTGAGGATTCAGACACAGGTCAGACTGGAACTGATTCTAGTGTGTGTGGGGGTGTGCGCGTGAGAGTGTGTGTTACCTTGACGTTGTCGTTAGCTGCAGGTGTCGTCGCCGTGGCAACATTTGCAGTAGACAGGGGGGGGAAGCTGGACAGGCTGAGCTCCAGAGGAGGAGGAGGAGGAGGAGGCTGATGAAGAGGAGACAGAATGGGAGTGGTTCACTTTTCCACAGTCTGACCTCTGCTGTGTTTTCTTACCTCAGAGTTCAGTTTGGGTCTCTCCAAGGATTTCTCCGTCTCCCTCCTCTTCTGGCTGAAGGTTCCCCTCCTGCTGTAACTGAGACAGAAAAACAAAAACCTGTTTTCTGCGTTTCTGCAGCAAAATCCTCGTGTTGAGGAGTGTTGCTAAGCTAAGCTAAGCTAAACTTTTCCATGTTTTTTGCTTACTAACCTCAAACTTCAGTGTTTTGGGGGGTTTTATGAAAGACAAAGGAAAAGTAAAGATTAACTATGAAGTGGAAGAAAGATTTTATATGGTCTTCAACAAAAACAACAAAAAAGAAAATCTGAAAAATGCGGTGTGCATTTGTATTCAGCCCATCTGAGTCAATACTTTGTCTACAATTACAGCTATCAGTTTGTTAATCATTTTCAAACATTAACATCTGAAATGTTTGGATGATCTGCAGAGTTTTCCACTTTAAACACACACAGAGTTCTGCATGCAGGACAAAATGTTCCTACACTGCCCAGCTGCTGCTAGCTTGCTAAGGGTTGGTTAGTATTTACCAAAGTGAACAGGAAGGCCTGCTGAGGCTGAACTACAGCAGCTGTGATTCTGCAACAGGAACAGTTACATTACCTTCCCCGGTCAGAGGGGGGCACCAGAACCTGTTTGTTGGATTCTGTTCTTCCGCCCCGGCTCTGCCGGCGCAGGCTGCCCCTCAGCCGGCCCCGCCGGGCCCTCAGGGAGGGAGAGGAGTACTGGTCTGCAGACGGCTGCTCCGACGGCTGGTAGAGGTCCGGATGGTGGGTCTGCCAGCGGTCTCCGCAGCTCAGCATCCTGGAGCCCCTCCTGCAAGTAGAGAGCATAATCAGCCCCAACCAGGTCCAAACACGACGGGACCGACTCCGACCCAGTGCATTAAAGGAGCAGCAGCACCATTTTATAGCACAATCAAGTTACTATGTTACCTTCAGTTGTCATAATCCTGTATATATCAAATATCACTTAAAAGAAATTTAACATTGTAATTTAACGCCTTAAAATTGGGTCTCTGTCTCTTTAAGAATCTCATATTATTTCTGAAGCTCAGCCTACAGGAAGAACATGGAACATGGCTCCTCTATTAACCCTTTAGCAACATTTTTACCAGCGTTGCTCTGAGTAGCTCCTACAATGAGCTTAGCAGTTCCAACAGGTGTTTGCTAATTGGTGCAGACTAGTCTGAAGGAGCTGAGTGGGAGAGAGCTGCTCTGTGAAGTGGAAGGGGAGGAAGTTCGCCTCGAAGGCAGAGCTAGGTCCAGCTGCTAAATGGTTGTCATGCAGATTAAAGGATTTCTCAGACATGAATGAATGAATTGAGGCTTTTGTTTTTGAAGGAGAGAGTAACATAATATGATGTAGAGCTGATAAAAGTGGATTTTTTGGACACTGGCCCTTTAAGGACAGCAGCAGCAGGGTGGTGGTCATACCTCTGTCTGTGAGCTGCGTGCGGCTTGAAGGTAGAAGCTGCTGGAAACTCGTTCATCAGGTTGTTCATCAGCAGCTCAGGCTGCAGAGAGAATCAAGAGTTAATGACTGAAACACTGAGCAGGACCACAAAAGGAACCAGGTCCGGGTCAGGGAACCCGGTTCTGCTCTCACCTCCACGTTCTCCTGGTACTGGGCCGCGGTGGTGGGCCATGCCTCATTGTTCTGGTCAAACATCTGCTGAGGGAGGCAGGACGGGTTGAACGTGGTGGGGGGGAAGTAGGAGCTGTAGCGGCTGCTGCACTGGTCCAACTGGACGGGCCTGTAGCCATTCTTGGGGGCGAAGGAGGCGATGGCCATGGTCTTAGCTTTGATCCGGGCCATGATGGGCTTCCCCTTAAACACCCGGACCTCCTCTCTCAGGTACCTGTAGGCCTGAAGGACCGGCCATGTTACTCTGTCACATCCCACTCACTGATAGAATTATAATCTGACAGAAATACAGCCAAGCTGCTGGGAGCAGAAAATCTGCTGGAGGCAGCAGAAGACCTGAGACTGGGGTCAAAGTTCACCTTCCAGCAGGGTGACCACCCTGAACATGCAGCATGGTTCTGGTTCTGGTGATTTAAATCACTACTGCAGTGCTGAAGCTCTGCAGAGACCTGATGATGAACACCAGATCTGGACGACTGGAGCTCCGATCAAAGCAAACTCATGTCAGAATGGCCCAGTCAAAGCCCAGGTTTCAGGAAGGGTGATGATATTGGATCAATTTAGTTGATTTTTTAAAGAAAACACAGAACAGAGACGCAAACAGCAAAACCTCCGGTAAGTCTTCCCAGTGTGGTTTCTGCCGTTTGCTGTAAATGTTCAGGCTGTACCTTCACCGGTCCAGCCCGGCGTCTGAATGGATAACAACAACTTCAAGTTCATAACAGGAAGATAACTGAATGTTTTCAATATTATTTCCATTTTAAAGCTTTAATAACTAAATATTAGTCAAACCATGAAGACCAGTATCTATTACACTCCTGCAAGCTGGAGGTAAAGAAGGGAGCATAGAGCTGCTATACATAGAATGTGTCATTAGTTAATTCTTATTATTCATGTCTGAGCTTAGCTGGACTGATGTCCATCCAATCTGACTGAGTTTGTTGTGAAAAGCTGAGACCAAACATGGTTATGAATGGATACCAACACAACACACTTTTCAGATTTTCATTATTTGGTGGCATTCAGTCTTTTTCCGGTATTTCCTGTCAGATCTTTGTGGTTGACATGAACCTGTTAGTGTCTTTGACAGCTGGATCAGTGACCGGCTCTCCAGCAGCATTGTGGTTTGAAACTCTGATAAAACTTTGATAAGAGCTGTTGTACCTGCTGAGCGTCAGCCTCTGACTGAAAAGTGAGGAACCAGTTGTCGTTGTTGACGACCTCACAGCTCAGGACTTTGGGCAGGTTCTCTCCTTCGAACAGAGCCTCCACCTCCTGCAGGGAACATCAGAGCGGTAAAGCCTGCAGAGAGCAGCAGGCGGATCGGTGCAGCAGCGGGACTCACCTCGGCAGGCGTGGTATCAGGAATCTCCCGCAAGATCACAACACAGCGGTTCTGTCTGGGCCGGACCTTCTGCCCGCATGGGGCCACCTGGACCAGAGGCATGGCTGCCAACCAGAGAGCAGGACGTTAGAGCTCAATTATTCTGGTGATTAAAGTTTTTTAGAGTAAAATATTGATGTATTAGTGGGAGCTAAAACAAGGAGCCACATTTGAGAATGTCGGAGATGAGCTCCAGGTCTGTGGTGAGGTTCTTGATGCCATCCAGGCTGGCCAGCGTGGCAATGGAGACATACTGGTCATTGTCCATTTGGGACTTCAGGTACAGGTCGCTGCTCAGATAATCCCTGAGAAGGAGAGCAGGAGAGGCTGATGGAGAGGTTAGATCCAGAAAAAGGCAAAACGCACATTTCTCTGTACTCAGAGACACATGGAGGGTAAACACGGTGGGTAAAGGAGCTTTCTGCTGCGCCGGCCGCTGTGGTTCCAGATGTTACCTGGTCAGGCAGGACTCCAGAGCTCTGCTCAGTTCCTCTCGGATCTCATCTGGAAACACAGCAGATGTTTTCAGTTCGGCAGTGTGAAAAGTGTTGCAGCTGTGTGTGAATCCAGCTCCTACCTGTAACCGGAGGATCAGAGGTCTCTCCGTTCACCGCCAGAGCTTCAGGCGTTTGAGTCAAATACTCGGCCTCCGACAGGCCCTCGTTTCCTTCAAACTCCGACACAAATTCTGATGGGATGGCGATAGGGAAAGTTGAGGTAAAGAGGACGGCGTGATGCGGTGAGGCGGCGGGACCCTGGGCTCACCTTCCTGGTGGTTCAGGTTGTCAGGGAGCTGCAGCCATGGCTGCTGCAGCTGCTGGTAGTCTGGGTCGGGGATGTGGAAGCCCAGGTTGGGGTCGTTCCATACTTCAGCTTCAGGGTTGAGACACGGAGCAGCAGCAGCTTCCTGAAACAAACAACATTCAACTCAGAATCTAAAACACGTCTAGACTTCCTGCTGGTGTGAGCAGACAGGAAACAGATCCACATCCTAATGAACGTTCTAACTCTCTGGTTCAGCATGTTGAGCCACTTCATGGATTAACAACAGCTTAACTAGTTCATCAAACCCTTAACTAGTTCTCAGTTCACTCAGGTTTAAACTGAATCTGTTCATGTTCAGAGTTCACTAAGTAAATGAGTCATGCCAACAGGTTTATTTCTTGTTTTTACCAGTTTAGGTGGTTGGAACAACCTTAGTAGTCAGATCTTTGTCAGCATCACAAACCAGAAACTGTTAAAGATTCCCAGTTCCAGATTGGAAACCAGAGTTTAATGGTTTTATTTTAGTTATATTATACTTTATTGTTTCTACATGATTATATAAGAAAAGTTCTTTATCGTCTGTAGAAAACTTTGATCAAGAGAAATTTGCTTTTAAAGTTGATGGATAAATAAACACTGATTAATTGTATCATTTAAACTCTATTATAATTTAGTCAAATTCTAATTAAAACTGAAATTTGCCCAAAGAAAGTTTCACTTTATAGAATGAAATAAATGGAAACCCCTAAAAAAACATCTACTACAACTTTCCTGTTTTTCAAACGTAACCACTTTTACACACTTTCACTTAAAAGTGTCATTCAAACTTTGAATTGTCGTAACGCCTTTTGGCTACTTCTGTATGTTCCAGTTTTTTCATATTTTCTACAATTTTCATAAAATCATAATTTGTACATCACAGCTCCTAGACAGATTATGATTGCACACATGAAACCCAGCATGGCTGTTCACTGATCCTTCTCAGTGCTCAGTTCAGGTTCATCGTGTAGAAAACAGCACTGTTAGGGTCAAAGGTCAACACAATCATCTGAATGTAATGAAAACCATGACTCCAAGTTCACTCCAGCCTGGATTATCAATAAAACTTAGTCTCTTCAAACTGTGTGTGCAGGTGAATAATAACCCATGTGTTGTGTCAAACCTAGAATATTCCAGATGTTTTCCTTCCAGTGTGTGTGTGTGTGTGTGTGTGTGTGTGTGTGTGTGTGTGTGTGTGTGAGACATGGAGCAGTAGAGCTGGAGCCAGACTTACAGCCTGGGAGCCGCCGGTGTGCCAGTCCCAGATGCAGGGCCCCTGGGGAGTCGCTGTGCTGTAGGGGAAGGCCCCCAGCAGGGCCATGGAGGGCTGCAGCTCTGACACCAGGGCCGGGATCTGCTCCTCATCCTCGCCCTTCGTCCTGTTCGCCTCTGACGCGCCCTGGGCCAGAGCGTCTGGGTTCTGGTCCGGGCTCAGCCGGATCCAGGGCTGGGGGTACAGGCGGCAGACGGACGCCTCGGCCAGCTCTCCCAGCAGCTCCGACACCATGTCCCTGATCCCGCCCTCCTTCTCCTCCTCTTCCTTCTTCTCTTCCTCAGTGGCTGGGACTTCCTGGTTCAGGAAGTGAATCTCGTAGGATGGAGTGGAGGCATAGACATCAATCTGATCCGGGTCCACCGGCACCGAACCAGAACTCTCCTGGCAGCTGGCATCAGTAACCATCCAGTTTGAGTAACCGGTGGCAACGGGGAGTAAACTCTTCATCTCCTCCATGTTGTTTCTGTCTGAGGAAGAGTCAGAGGTCCGATCTGGGCAGATTAGAGGTCCGATCTGACCCGCTGGAGTAAACCCGTCAGACGGCGTCTCCTCGTGTGAGGAAGAGGAGGAAACAGGAGAGGAAGGTGGAGGCCCCGAGCGCTCAGAGCGGCTGGGGGCATGGTGGCTTATACCTTCATGGTTCTGAGGTCCAATCAGGTCCCAGCCCTCTGGTTCTGGTGCCTGTACACCGGAGGCAGCATCGCCGGCCTCTGCAGGGCTTCTCTGAATGATAACCTCTGACCCTCTGAGCAGGGGCTCAGCTTCATCACAGAGCGCTGCCTTAGTGTTTCCTGTCGGCTCTTTGGATTCCTGATGGAAGGAGTCTGACCCGGGAGCCAGCGGGGTGGGGTTATGACCACGTTGGGTCGGGGTCGCTGTAGCATTGCTGACCCTGCAGATGACCTCTGTGTGGGACAGTCGGAGGATCGGCCCCTCCAACAGACGAAGGTCATCCTCGTCTTCCTCCAGGAGCAGCATTCGGACCTCGGTCTTTGAACCTGGACGGTTCTGGACTTCCTGCTCCGCTCTGAACCCAGACCCATCACTGCTTAGCTCTGCTTCTTTCTTCCTTAAGCGGATGTTTTCCTCTTCTGTGGCGGCGCCGGGGTCCTTCGGCTGATAGCTGTCCACTGTGGATGCCTGAGGGTCCTCGCCGGTCACGGCGGCCTCACCCTTTAGGTTAAACACTCCGTCCTTCTCCAGAACCGAGCCAGGATCCAGTTTGTCAGCAGAGACGACTTCCTGGTCATGTGACCAGGCTATACCTGTGTGGGCATGGTCCCTGAACATGCTGGCCTCTGATTGGCTGGAGGGTGTGCCGGGCAGAGTCATCTGGGTCCAGCTGGGCTCCAGCTCCTCGGCGCCGATGGGACAGATGCTGTAGAAGCTACGATGCGTTGCTGCGGCGTCCTGGGGGCCCAATTGGGGACCTGTCTCTGGCCCTCCCTGCTCGCCGTGCTTCGGCGCCCCGCTGCACCCCGTGGCCCAGTGTGCGGCGGTTTCCAGGGTCTCCGGGCCGATCAGACTCTGGGTGGACACCTCCATGTAGGGAGGCGTCCCGCGGCCAGGGCTGGCCTCCCGCGTCCCAGCAGCCATTGCTCTGGTATCTGTGTGTGTATTTGTGGTGATGACGGCCTCTGGGCTCTTGTGGGGCTGCTGCGGTTCCGCCTCACCACCAGACAGAGCCACCTGGGTGCGGTCCGGGTCGGGGCCGGTCCGGTCCTGTTCCCTGGCCGGCTCCTGGTCCTCCAGGCGGGCGCTGTGGGCCACGGCCTCAGCCTGCCTCCTGACCTGCTCCGTCAGCGTGCTGAGCCCGTCCTGGAGGGGCGCCGATAACAGAACGCTCCTCTCAGTCTGTGGCTCGGGGCCGAGCTCCTTACTAAAGCAGCAGCCCATCTTCTCCGGCCTGGAGGGAGAGTAAAACACAAGTCTGCTACGGCCGCACTCACCAAGAGCCAAACAACATGAGAGTAACACAGCAGCTACTCCTCGCCGCCGCCGGCCCGCATGCAAGAACAGGAACGGTCCCCCCTCCGGCCCCGCCCCCCCACCACCTCGCCGGCCTTCCCAGAATAGCCGGAGTGAGGGGCTCACATGTCCCTGCCACTCAACCCAGGGAGGGTGGTCTATGTGTTTGAATTAGGGCACAGACTGAGAGGAGTCACATGATCCAGCAGCCCACCAATCACTGAGCTGGGTTCTTCCAGGAAATCCCCCCCTACCCCCCTCCAGGTCCTTCCCTTCTCAACCTGCCATGTATGAGGATAATCTGCTCATGGAGAATCCGTCTTTTATTTTTGATTTTATTCATTAGCTTTATTTGTCAGGGACAAACACACAATAACATAAACAACCTGAATGAAGCAGCAGTCCCACGCCTGAATCATGATGTTAATAGCACAAGCTAATGTGCAAAACTTCACCCTAGGTGGGTTTTTCTAGTGAAATAGCAATAATAATGTAAAATAATAAAACATGATATTAACAAAACATGCAAATCCATACATTTTAAACAAAGAAATGAAAAACAATTGGTGTAGATACAATGCTGTTTTTGACATAGTCAGAGTTTTGTTTTGTTTGTTTTTTGAACATATTGAATTATGAGTCAGTCGGCTCTAGAAACATGACAGAAAGCTGCAGTGACAGCTGGAGTTCCTTTAATAATCACAAGTAGACTGTAATAGCGAACTGGAAGGAAAACTGTTTTACAACCAAAAACCCTGAAACGTGTCATGTGTCTGTAGCCCCCCTCTGAACACCGATAGACCCTCTGAGGTGGATTTACCTGGTAAACACAGTAATAACCAGGAACCAGCTCTCCGAGCGTCAGCTGCACCTCTAGATCAGCTGGGTAGAACGGATTCACTTCTGACGTCATGGAGGACGTCGGCTCAATGGGACGAGTGCTGCTGCTGGTCGCCACGGAGACTGTTGGGGGGAGCAGAGCAGCAGTTAGCTAACGCAGCATGGACCTGAACTCAAAATGAGACGTCAGGTTGGGTCAACAATAAAATAGCTAAAAAGAAAAACAAAGAATCAAGCTGCAATGGTCCAGTCAAAGTCCAGACCTCAACCTTATTGCGATACCAGTGAGAACTTTTTCCAGTCTTTTCTAGATCATCAGAAAAAGATATTACACTTAGTTTTTTTTTTATTTGTTACAAGTTATCAAATTGAGTTTATACAATTAAATATGTAAAGTTTATTAAGTTCTCATTTTAAACAAACATAAATAAATTGAGTTTGAACATTTTAATTTGATTACATGTAAGAAATTAAGTTGGAGCTTCTTTTTCTTTTTTTGGAGAACGCACCAAACCTGAGAACTTCCAGCTCACTATAAAACAGGAAATCTTTGGATAAAGTGAAAAAACGGCAAGCAGAGATAAAGACCTGCTGGGTGATTCTCTACTCTTTGCCAGGCAATGAGAAGAAGCCCTGTGCTGCAGGACGACGATCTGGACGCATTATGGTCCAGATTGTCCTCCTATCAGGAATCCACAAGCTTTCTGGCTCATTTATTTTTGACTTATTTAACCATTATTTATACAAGTTGTCCCAGTGAGATAAAACTCATTTACAAGAGACCTGTTTGAAAAAAAAAAAAGAAAATACAAACACAGTAGCAATTTAAGTTATTAAAACATTTGCATAAAAACTGACCTAAAAACAAGAGAAAGTTTCATAAGATTTAACTTGCACAGATGATTTGTAACGTTTTTATTTAATCTGCAGTATTTTGTTAGCTAAATAACATATAAACCATAAAAATGTAACAGGAGCTGTGTAAAAGTTTTTAACTGATCACAAATCTGGAGTTCAGTAACTGATTTTTAACGGCTGCGTTACTTTCAAGCTAACTTGAAGTGACCTGCCCTTAATATGAACACATTTTTTAACATGTTCCCAGTTTAAAATTCTAAGAAACAGACTAGTCTCAAACGTTTCCAGGTCTTTAGGTGTAAATATTCATCATTGCTGTGGTTTGATAAGCTTAGCGTCGGTTCTCCGTTTCAAACAGCCGATTTAACTCGGACAGCTCGAAGTAAACAACACAAAAACCTTCAAGAAAACCAGCAAAGACAAAAATCACCGCTTCAGCCACTCTGGGTCAAAATAAATAAAGTCAATACGCCCGAGTTTCTTTGCTTTTTTTAAGTTTAATTTTAGAAAAACAACCTCTTCTGTTCAATAGTTAGTCAATTATTCCCCCGCTCAACGTCTGTTAGGCTAACGGCTCCAGCTGTTGCTAACTTTTTGGCGCTCAGCTCGGAGCAGAGCAGCTCGGTTTGGTTCGGCTCGTTTTCCCGGATTCAGAAACTCACCTGGATCCTCCTTCCCGCCTCCTCCGTGGGCTCAAGTCACGCCGGGTTAGCGGTTTTCTCGCACCGTGTTCGTGGCAGTGGGACTTTCTCCGCGTTAGCGTCCATGAAAGCGTCAACCGTTGACACTTCGCTGCTCATACCTAAATTCTGCGGTTGCTATGGAAACATGGGGAGGGACCGCCGGCAGGAAGGAATAACAACATTGGCTGATTGGGCGCCCGCGTACACTCACCTGTATTATATTATATTATGAGAACATTATTAGGCTTTATTTTATTTTTTTTTTCTTACCATCGATTTATGTGTAAAATAATTGCAGTGTGATTGTTGTGTTACAATGCTTACAATCTGACAAGTTGTGTTTGAGCTTCAGTTTGTTCTTAAACACATCTCAGTGATTAGTAATCAATTATACATAACTGCTTTAAGCTCCACCCCCTTTTCCTTATTCCATAGTTCTGCCAAAGGCAAGAATTTATAGCTAACATGTTTGAGTTTTATCCCCTCAATCAAAATGGACGTTTTACTTACAGGAAGCCATTTTTACATGAATTCAACTTTATTTTAGCTCTTATTCACAAAATATCATAACATTTGATCATGACAAAACACAAAAAGAAAACACACACAGTTTAAAAAATCCAAATAAAGAAAAGCTGTTCTGTCAGGATGTTAAGCGTTTGGCTGATTGAATCAGTCCAACTCGTCCTGCAGACTGTGCAGCACAGATCCGGTCAGCATGGATCCGGTCAGCAGTACAGGCTCCAGTAGACGGTGTTGAAGAGCAGGTAGGACAGCGGGAAGGCCAGGCGTGAGTACGAGTCGATCATGTAGCTGTTGTTCACCAGCAGCTCCACGTTCTCCCGCACCGACCGCTGCCGCCGCAGACGCGTCCCCTCTGGCGGCCGCAGGTCCGAGTTCGGGCTCGGGGCCGTAAGGGGATCAGAGGTCAGTGCCGGCGCCATCCGAGGAAAGGTGGTCAGCTCGATGTCATTGTCATGGAAACAGCCGTCAAAGGCCATGGCCTGGCTGGCGTTGAAGGTGGAGGGGATCTGAAAGGGCAACAAAATCTGAGTAATTCATAATTATATGATGTGTAGCTATTAGTTACTTTGTCCTTACTTTTATGTTTTTATTCATAGTTATGACAATAAAGAAAATCTAAAAATATAGCTGTAAAATTATGGCTATACAAAAATTACATAAAAAATATTGAGATTGTTTTAATATATTCAAATAAATCAAGATACATAGCCCAAATGTGTATGTGTCACTCAAATAACATTACTATTATTATTATTACATGCTAATAACCTCCAACATATGAAATGGAAAGAATCTAAATGTGCCTTAATCCTGTTAAACTATTTTCTAATTATTTTCAACAGAATTTCAAACAATGATAGTAATAAACATTTAATTTTTAATTAATCACTAACTAGAAATATTCCCCTTGCTTGAAAAAACACTCATATTTAAATCTAATTTAATATTTATTACATAGATCAGTGTTTCCCAATTCCAGTCCTCAAGGCCCCCTGCCCTGCATGTTTTAGGTGTTTCCCTTCCGCCACACACCTGGATTGAATATGTGGCTGATTAACAGGC